>QRAM01000394.1:23785-89869 GCA_013436055.1 Halocynthia roretzi
GAACTTTTGACTGACGATATCGATCACTCCATTGATTGCGAAAAACGAATACATCGTAAAATGTTGCCATTCGTTCAAATGTACCCAATGTCCTGAATCGTTGGTGAAAACCAATTTGTTGGTTCCTGTAAATTAAGAATTGTAAATTTGTAAGAATTGTAAATTTCTAAAAATTGTAAATTTCTAAAAATTGTAAATTTCTAAAAATTGTAAATATCTAAAAATTGTAAATTTCTAAAAATTATAAATTTTAGTAGATACAGGCTACTATTATAGTAGTGTTATACCATTTTTGGGGGTTTGAGGCAGGGTTAGACTTTTTTAAAATAATAATCAAATTTTAGTGCTTGTATAATTTAATTTCAACCCCAATTCAACTGCAACTCCGAATGTGTACCCCGAAAATTGACGTAGACCGCATACTCTAGTAGCACCCACAAGGGTGCCAAGGGTGTTTTTTTCTCATCAACGTTATAACGAAACGACTTAGTCGTAAAAGCAAAATTTTATAACCAGCTATCAATCGTAATGAGTTTACCTGGTGGATAAAACAGTTCAGCCATTGCAGCTCCGAATCCATAGAGTATTTTTAAGAATGAATCCAATGGAAATTCTTTGACCCTAAAAAAAATACGAATGTTTTTGATACAATACTAAAATGGTACCCTACTTGTCATTCGTAGAATAAGATGAAATCAAATTTGGAATTACAGTAAATCCTCGCTAAGTCGTAATGCTTGATGCTCCAAACCCTTACATATATGTACAATTTACAGATCATGCGACTCGTATTATTTTTAAATCGTAATATTTAAAAAAAAATTCCGACTTTAAACTTTAGTGTTACGACTACAAAGGGTAATGTAGTGTGGAGGTGTCGAACGCGGTCGACCTCATGAGGTCGATTGGTCGATCGCAGAAACTCTTCAATAACAAGGGCACTGTAATATATTACGTAATTGCATTAGTTAATAATTAACTAAATTCAACACGTGTATGGCGTATTTGTATATGTTTGAAATTACTTAAGAATATCTTATGTTTCCTCATACGCATACTTAAAAGTAGCGATGTACACGAGAGAAACATAGGTTATGAATGAAGTCATCTGTACCCTGGAGAGCTTTCCGTTCGCCGACATGCTCTACACCAGTAATGTAGACTACAATATGATGTAGATCAGAGGTGCGCAACCTTGTAGCACTCCCTGGCCAAATACACTTGACCGGATTCGACGGCGGGCCGCAATTTCGCATCGACTATCTACTAGTGACTGGCATAAAACAATCGAGTTGGTTTTCTTGCAAATTAAATAAATCACGGTAACTTTGCATGTCTATTGTCACATTGAATTTCAAAAAAAAGTTTTAAACCGATTTAGTGAGAGATTTGAAGCTGGCCTATTTTCCCAGCGACTCTATCCAGATGTACTTTAATTGAAGTGCACTGAAACACTGCACAAAAACAGTGGCATTGAATTCCTGTTACGAGCCGTACTCTATTCAAACACCGCTTCCTGCGGGCCACACAAATTCGGTTTGCGGGCCACATTGATAAGTGATTATTTTAACGGGGGTATATTTGTAAAGTAACATTAACGTAATATCCTACACCACGACACAGCGAAGTGATTCCGACTTAGATCATTCGACTGATTTGACAAATACCGACGTAGCAAGGGATTACTGTGTAATTTTTCTATATATATTTTTCTATTACGAAATGCTCATATGTATTATATATTTAGTATAGTTATGCCTACTTAGATAACCTGGATTTTTACTGAAACAGCGAACTCACTTTGCCCAAATTTTTCCCAGCGTTGTGCTTGGCGGCGATTTGTTGAATTTTCTTCCTTTTGTAAAATATTTCCAAGAATTTTGAAAGCAGAAAACGATCCCGAACGAGTAAAAGGCAACACCAGGCGAAATATGTCCTTCCCAGGTTCCCATTGTGATATCGAGTACACTCAGTCGTGAATTGAAATAATTGTACTAAATGTAAAGCTTCCAGTAGCTGAAAAGTCAGAAAAATGAATAAAGTTGAATGATCGATCCCAGTAACGTACCTAATGTCTGTCCTGGCCCTGTCTGCCACTTGAAAGGGAGCTGACACTGACTTCCAACCCTCAAGCGTCATCACGTATATATAATACCATCTGTCGTTGATAATAGATGACGTATATCTGCATTTTATTTTGTTCGCGTGATCCTAATTGAAATTTGATTTCCCTTACAGGAAGCCCGGACTCAAATTTTCTTTGTTTATGCGTTGTTGTGGAATATATATCGACCACGTTGCCAAATTAGGTCAAAATCCTATGAAAAATGGCGACATTGTATCGAGACGAACGAACAAACACTTGCTCTTATATTGAATTAGGTAAAAAAATACGTCGCAACGAACCGAACAAACTAATTAATTCCAGGGTCCGAGACGTGAGCCAACGCTAATGCCTTATAAATTCTTAAATATATCAAACACCAAAAAATTAGCCACAATTTAAAGGATATTTTCATCATTACCCTTGCAAGCACTTTTTATGTCCTGTAGCAGAGTCACGGAATTACTAATGAATAGTAGCTAAACACACAGCACATACAGAAATACATACGGTGTTGCCCGCATAGGTCGCCTTTGTCTGGGTATCCCTGTATTTTATTATTTCAAACTATCTATACAGTAATGCCATACAGTAATCTAGGTAACGCCCATCTTTCATTATGATTGACCGTCTCAAAGCGCCATCACGTATAAATAATACCATCTGTCATTACCACATGACCAGATATTTGTTTTGTTGCTGTGTATGCTTTTTTTTCTGCTCTTATTTGTCATATGGTTGCTATTTAACATCAGCGAACCAAGCGGCTTTCACTTCGGCTCATCTTGGTAATAAAAAAATATTCTTCATTTTACCAGAATTCTCCCATCAACCGTTAATTGCGTATCGCTTTGCCGTATTAACAGAATCTAGAACTACATAGTCTGGAAGAATACATGGACTACAATAAGAGAGTGCTTCGAACGATCTTTTTTAAAGTTCAGTCAAATAAAAGTGGTAACCTGGATGCTTAAAATTTTGAAAAAACGCTAAGATGGTGTCAAATGGAAAATGCGCAATAAAATTCCATAGAAACATGATGAGAAATGCTAAACCTGAATGATGCTCCGTATATATACAATAATTAATGAAAAAAAATTTACCAACTAGGACAACTGGTCCGTTTGCTATCCGCAGTGGACACCCATGTAATTGGCTCTACGCTTTTCAATAGAATGTCAATACCTAGGGCAATATAGGGTTAATATTTGCTATCGTGACTAAACGAAATATCGTTATCCACGAGTTACATTCAAAATATTTCCAAATTGAATATAAACATTTGCTAATCTTGGCTTCCCTTTTGGTAAATGACTTTTGCGTTCCAACAAAGTAAACCGATACTTTGAGAGATTTTGTTTTTCTTCCACGCCCTTCCGCGTCTTCTCTCTCAATGGCCACTCAGATTCTCTATGAATGTCGTAACGATTGATTTGCTGTGATAAAACCGTATTTACTTGAACCCCATACAGTAAAGGTCTTATATTTGTATTCTGATTCGTATCCACGGTCATGGCGCATTTGGCAAGCCTTGAAATTACGAAAAATGAAAAATCACGACCTGTTCTTTCGAAAAATGTCGTTACGTGCTGAAAAATTCACGGAAAACGGATTTACGGATTTCCGGCTATTTACGAATATAAACAGCCGAATCCAAGCCACAATTTTATCATAGTATTAATATTATTATATATTGATAATATCANCCGTTGTGTTTGATGACCCTAACGACCCTTAACCTCAATAATGTAGCCTTGCCCAACGACTCGTCCCTCGGAGCCCTTGGAAACACTTATTATCTTGAATATTAGCTTTATAATGTTAATATTCCCTTGTGATAGTGCATTTGTGTCTTTTTGGTATGAAATGGTGGCCTAATGAAGATTGTAGTTTGTTGTCAGAACGCATCCCTATTTTCTCCATTGAAATAAGTATTCACTGTTTGAAGTCTCGAAAGGACGAAGGACTGTTGTATTTGCCTAACATAGTAAGTTATGTTTTCTCTTATCGTTCCATCCGGCGCACAGCACAACTAATATTTAATATTTCCCGACTGGCGAGGTAGCACGTACACCCGCGGGTCGAAAGTCCAACTCCTAGTTATTTACCTGAGATACTTAGTCTTCACTTTACCTGCATCACAAGTAAGGTATGTAGCCATATAAGTCGAATATCTTCAGGTCTCCAGATTTCCAGCGTGAGAGAGAGACACATTCCCAATGTAGCGTAAAACAGTAGACCATGCGCTTCCATTTCAAGTTCGTGCTTAGAGTAAAGTAAATTTGAGTAAGTACTTTGGTCTCTCGATTAAATGGGCTAATAGTTCATGCACACATTTTGTTCATTTTCAGTTTTTTTTCTAATTTATTGATAATTTATTAAATTACTAATTTATTAATGTATGTATTAATATTTGTTCTGTCTGTTAAATCCAAAATCCGGTAAATCGATGGTTTACTGTAACTTGATTAACATGTTCCGGTGTTGTTTCAAACCTCGGTTGCCATGGCTGTAGTAATTCTTACCTTGCCATGTCTGTGATAAAACAATAGCAGCGCTGTGACATAAAACGCCATGGCAACTGCCGCCTTCTCCAGTACGATGGCTCGTTTTTTCAGGAACTTTTGACTGACGATATCGATCACTCCATTGATTGCGAAAAACGAATACATCGTAAAATGTTGCCATTCGTTCAAATGTACCCAATGTCCTGAATCGTTGGTGAAAACCAATTTGTTGGTTCCTGTAAATTAAGAATTGTAAATTTGTAAAAATTGTAAATTTCTAAAAATTGTAAATATCTAAAAATTGTAAATATCTAAAAATTGTAAATTTCTAAAAATTGTAAATTTCTAAAAATTGTAGATTTTAGTAGATACAGGCTACTATTATAGTAGTGATGTACAATTTTTGGTGGTTTGAGGCAGGGTGAGACTTTTTTTTAAATAATAATCAAATTTAATTTCAACCCCAATTCAACTGCAACTCCGAATGTGTACCCCGAAAATTGACGTAGACCGCATACTCTAGTAGCACCCACAAGGGTGTTTTTTTCTCATCAACGTTATAACGAAACGACTTAGTCGTAAAAGTCGTAAAAGCAAAATTTTATAACCAGCNGCATTCTATCACCACTCCACAGATAAATAGATCTTCTCCCGACCCCACTTGCTCGACTTAATTCAAATTATAAAAAAATAAAAATGATATTCCCTGACCATAATCGTTACTCTAACCCGGAGCGCCAAAATTTGATAGACCGCGCCATCTTTAGCCCCCAGATTTCTCAACCATAGCTAGCCATATAGTAAACATCAGCCACTAACTGTCAGTAATACTGCCATGCTGAAAGAACTGTTCTATCTGCTTTATCCACAATCTGCTCTCTGTGTTATATAGTGGTCTCCGTTTAGCAAACATGCTTTAGTTAGATAACTCAGCATAACTTGTGTATCATTTCTGATGTTTGGCATTCGTAAAGACATATTTAATAATTAACGAAGTGTATATGGATATCGTGTGATGGGTGTATAAGCGAAATAGTCTCTATGTGTTTTACCTATACTGTACCAACATGCTTACATGTGTTATATATCACGTACCAGTATACAGACCCTATTCTACCATTAGATTAACCGTTACTCTGACGCCTATCTTGGAGCATTTTTTCCCCCTTCTTTAGTCCATCAAATAGTGCCAACATCTTTGTTGTTTTGCTTCAAATTCCATTGCCCAATCGTAAGTTACGACTGAACGAGCCTGAGAAAATAAACCAGATTCTGTCGAGTCATTGAACCCCGGCTAATACTCTACCTGTAGTTAAAGAACTAGACTCCTTATTGCACCATGTAGACTCAACGCTCCCATATCTTTGAAGAAACGGGTCAAATGGAAAAAAGGTTTCGGATCAGGATAGGGATTTTCCATTTGTTATTAATAAATATGACCCAATAATTTTTAAAAAAAAGGTTTCGGTTCGGGATTTGGATTTTCCATTTGTTTATAAATATAACCCAAGAATTTTGCTTTGCTGTTCTAAATTTTGAACGCCACGTGGAATCGCGCATACTTGAGGGAATCCGATAATCTCTATAAGAAACGGGTCAAATGAAAAAAATGTTTCTGGTTTAGGATTGGGATTTTGTATTTGTTATTGATAAATCCGTCCTAAGAATTTTGCTTGCGGTTCTAAATTTCAATTTTTTTTTTATAAAGTTAATTGTAACGAGAACACCAGGATTCGAGCCTAGAATCTCCTGTTTCGAAGTCAGACACAGTAATTTCAAATATGTTCGTGCTTTAATGACCATGTGTTATCACGCGGTTCTACTTGAGGGAATTCGATATCTCTATTTGATTGTATATTAATTAAGCTTTAATGAGAAACACTTTCTCAAGTACTTTTCTACTTACTGTCATATTTACTCTTTGCTCTTCTTGGCGAATGGTTCGTTCGTCTGCAAGTTTAGTATCGGTCACATGACCATCCATGTGATATGACGTAGCTGTAATTTAGATTTAGATTTTCCGCGAGAATAAAATTTGGTTACTGTACTGTAACTGATACGGCAAATCCCATGAGTAAAGGAGAAACTATGTGTATGTATTTGTGCGTATGTTCGTTTGTACATAACTCCAAGAGTTCTTGACCAGGCGCTCTGAAATCTTGCACGGGAATCGGTCTCAGGCAGGAATAGGTGATTAGGCTATTTTTTTCAACTGGGGTTTGTTTTTGATTAATTTTGGTTTAATATGGTGATTATGAATAAAGAGAAACTGATCCACCTTCTTGTTCAGTTATATGATGCATAATAGGCTATTCTATTCCCAATAGTAATAAACCTATTTTATTGGATCATTAATTACCATACTATAATACTACCGTATTGTACTGTTGTGAAGGAAGTGACCTGAAATGTACTTTGATTCATTCCCTCGCTCAGATTCTGTTGTTTTTCATATACTTTATTTTTTATTTAATCATAGCGGAAATTTTTCGAAATCACCCGATTTTCTGAAAGCCGGATGATAAGATTTGGTTACGTGATGCACTTGGTATAACCTTAACCGTATATATCAAGATAGCTCTGTAAATATACCCAGATGTTAGTCAAGTGCAGGGAGAATGCTTTTATTAGTTGCTGTAAGCCGTTAGCGTTCATAGTGTTCACAACATTCACAACATTCACAACATTAAAGATATGATAACAATACTGAAAAAAACACACAATAAAATGTCATGTTTCCGTAAAAATGTGGGTTACGGTAAACAAATTGCACTGACCCCGGCAGAATTCACACAAGCGTCATCGCCACATTCGAACATGATAGCTGTGTTTCTTTCGCACACGTAGGGAATAAGGGAAAAGCTAAGGGTAATGGAACGAGTGGTACTGGGTATATTCACTATAGTTAGACAAAACAATAGAATACAGCAGGTTTACACCACCTAGTGAGTGGACAGGTTATTTGAAAGTGCGAATTCGAGTGGAACGATGTTGAACGAAACTTTTTTTACCCAATGATATAAACAGTTCATGTATCAAGGAATAAATGGTACGGAGTGAAAATTGATGTCTCCTTTTTACATTTTTTCCTTATAAACGTCGTAGCGAAGTTATACTGTATTAACGGTATTAACGATAGATGGCGAACTATTTTTTTTCAATTCCATGTATATATTGCACTGAACTAAAACATTGCAAGATAAATAAAAAGTTTCACAATAGAAATAGAAATCTTTCACTTTTCCTTGCACAGAACCAAACGTTCTTAACCTAACAAAACTCCTTTATTACCCAGGATAAATCCTTTGTATGTAATTTAGATAACTTTAGATTCAGATAGCTTTAGATTTAGATTTATGGTCATTAATTTGCGCCCGTTAAAGCTTACGGATGTGTGGGAGAGGTTTTGCCAGGTGACTCCTATAAGGCAGGCAGGTGGAGGAAACTGTTTCAGGCGATAGTGCACTCAGCGCCACAGTACATGAGCTACAGTTTCTGTATTATTTGATGTTTACGAACTTAATGAGAATGGGGAGCAAAATACTCGTAACTTCAAAATTCGTTATGTGAATCCTCGTAAACAGGGAACATAACACAAAGATAATATGATATAAATAGATACATGTGGTGTAACGAATCGTAAAGACAAATATAGTATTTATAGTATATAGTAGCTATACGCGTCAAATCAATCCTAATCAGTCCTAAACATGACATCGTAAAAGAGGGATCATGTTAAAATATTACGTGTAGTTTACAACGTTCTTTATTGTTTAAGAGTTTGGTAAGTCGGATTTGAGTACTGGTGTTGATGCAGGCTGCCGAAAAATACGAGACATGAAGCAGGCTTTCTAGTGTTTATATCTACTGGACTAGGTTAAATGCCCATCGCGTTAAATCGCGTCGAGTAGGGTCGCGGAATATTGTACTACTGAACACTATAGTAATTTTGTCTACTCATTATCTATATAACATACAGTTAAGTGCTAAAGCGAATCAAAAAAAAAATCCTGCAAGCTAAGTTAGTTCTCTTAAATCGGGCTCGTTATATCTGTGTAGTTTGAATTGGATTTGCTTTACTTTTCAAACCCTAACAGTTGCTTGCTTGCTAACAGTTCTGGACATAAGGCGTTCAGCCTTGGTTCGTTAACGTTGCTCCATAACTGTACGGTGACGATGATATGCCAAGCGATGTCCCGTATGAGTGGTATGATGTGTCTATATCAGCAAATAGTGGATTGTGTATTTCTAGCGGTCCGTCGGTTGTCTAAAGCAAATAATAGTTATTCGTTCCCCAGATCTAAGTTGTAATTTTCAGAAGAGAATATGCAACAACGAACTGAGTGTTAAAGCCGACACAGGCATCTGTTACGTAATAAGTCGACAACATGCAGCGGTTCAAACAAGCATCTATAGCTTCCACTGCTCAAATATATAACGAACGGTCATAGATAGTGGTTTTACATAATATATCGAAACCTATTCCTCGCTTTGAATCATTTGAATTCCCGTTGCAAATTTTCAGCAAATCGTTTTTTGATGAATACTTTTACCATGTGTAGGTTTGCTTTTTCAATATTTTTTTATCGGAGTACAATGCGCCATATTTTAGCCATTCCTGGTGTATTCTAATACTTACTGATGCCAATCCTGGACATTCGTAAACAGTGTATTCGCCATCACTGTTTTCCTCGTCTCCCTCTGTCGTTTCCGAAGTCTCGTTCTGGTTTTCACTTGTTTGATGTAAATTGCTTCCATCAATAGATGCGCTATAACGTCAAATGGCCGCGTGGTTAATTTCAATACAGATGGAAAGGTTCATTAGTTTATCCGGATTTCCGGTACAGCTTGAGCATCTATTATCCGGAATCGTTTAATCCAGACCTCGGTTGTGACCATCCTTTGATTTATTAGCTTTAGTAGTTGTTGTATTTACTTAGTGAAACATTATTTTGGTATTCTAGACATGTAATAAAGGTGCCAAATGTTTAATAAAGATTCCTTAATAGAAAAAGTTGGGAACCACAGGTCCTAAGAGTTTCAAATTATGACTGTTACCTTTCTAGCGCTTTTAATTTCTGTTTCTGTTGATGGTAATGATAAACTTCTGCATTGCGGTTCAAGTTTGTGTCTATTGGCTGTAAAACAAATGGAGTAGGTTGTTTCGTCACTTTGAACGTCATAATATATTCCTAAATGACGCATAGTATGCAGTTATTATGTCGTTAGAAACACCTTAGTACTCGGACACTGTATACTAGAGGTGTGCAACCTTGTAGCACTCCCGGGCCAAATACATTTAACCGGATTAGACGGCGGGCCGCACTTGCATTTGGGGGGGGCTATCTACTAGTGACTGGCATAAAAAAAATCGATTTGGTTTTCTTGCAAATTAAATAAATCAACTTATTCATATAACATCAAAAACAGTGGCATTGAATTCTTGTTACGAGCCGTACTCTATTCAAAAACCGCAGCTTCCCACTGGCCGCACAAATTCAGTTCACGGGCTGCATTTGACCCACAGACCGCAGGTTGCACACCTCTTCTGCACACTATATACTTTACTTTATACTTGAAAAGTATTCCAAACTTAACAATTCGACTGAGTATTAGTAAAATTTCGACATGTCTAAACGACTTACCGGACCAGTGCTGGAATAGTATAGAGGGTTGGGTCCTGTTACCCCGTAAGCTGGATAGTCTGCTTTCTCTGCTAGCCTCGCTAGATCCCGATTTCTGAGAAGAGAAATACATTTTAATGTTTCACCAAAAGAGCTAAAGCCAATAAAATTCTCCAGATGCGGAGCCAAAAAAATCCTAATTTGATTCTCTAAAAAATAGTAGATGAAAAGAAAAAGGGTAAAATACATAAAACTCAAACTTTATAAGAGAAAAATATATATACAAAATTCTGTGGTATTTTGTTTTCATCATGGCTGGTGAAAAGTTAAAGGCTAGTGAGAAATATAGAATTTCGAACGAATTGATTTATAATCGGCATCTAGAATCGTAAATTATTCTTAATGTAGGAAGTGTCTTTACTCCTGATCCTACTCCTGATGTTGTAATTATTAATACGTATTATGACGTGAGTGACAGTAAGCTGATGAAAAACATAGATTTAATTACAAACAATTACAAATCATGCAATCTAGCACAGAGTATTGAATCAAATTTTAAAATTTAACCAGCAACACACTCACGGTATTTCATGCAACGATATATCACTGTATCCTTCAACCTTTATTTCGCCTCTGCCGCTGTCCGACATCGTCTGATAGTCGTTGCGAATGAGAACACTAGCGTCAGACGATCGGTAAAATACTCTTCGCGACGCTGACATTATGCTTGCATGCCTAAAGCCATGCAAAACTCTTACAATCACACATTACAAACAACATGCTAAATTACAGACGTGCAATTGATTAATAAAAATTGCTTTCTAGCGAAACAATAATTATTTCTCTTCCAAGTTTTTTCAAATCAAATCAGTCAAATCTCACGTTAAAATAATGTTTTGTACTTACTGTACAAAAAAACATGATTTAAAAAACTCAGATTTTAGAGGTTTTTCGGATTTTGGAATTCCGGATAAAGGATTCTCAACTGTATACAAAATATTCAGCACTCATTTGGTTCAATAAACAATTACAGTACAAGCGTTACAAGTGGTTACGTAATAATTAATTCTGACGACACAAAAGTAGTTCTTACTTGTACCAGCAGAGCATTCCTCCGACAATTGCCAATACACCAATCACAGAAATTGTAACTATGACAGCTGGGAAAATAATATTATAACAGTATTGACGATTTTCGAAAACAGAAAGTACAGTAGAACCTCGTACTACGGGTACCCCATTGTGCGAGCAACTTGCTTTACGAGCCGCCATTCGTGAGTATTTTGTTATAGTACGACGAAGACCTATCGCTGATAGTAGCTAACTCCTATATAACGTGGTCACATTGTGTACGGTGGATAGAGTAAGGTTTTGAAATGAAAAAATCATTTATTGAAGAATATCTTCACCTATTCTGAGTACTAATTAGCTTCTTTGTTCTTGCCGCTATCGTCCATAATAATGGTGATACTGTACAGTGTTTATGAAGATGATATACAATGCGCCTCCGGGTCATTATCACAGTTAAAAGAGGCTTTGATAACGGAGGAATGATTATGGAGGAACTACTGTATTTAAAAAAAACTTGTTATATTTCAATGCAAACTTACTGATATATAAAATAGAATTCAGCACAGTTTTCGTCGCTGTATTGTCTCTACTGGCACCTTGCGGCACTGGTGGCTTCTGACTCGTTGACACGCTGCTACCACTATATGTCGTTGTTGCGGGCGTTTTCGATTTGGCTAGTTCCCCATTTTCTGATAGGTTGAAAAATTTGAATTGCGTACATAACTGTTATAATAGCTGCACAACTGTTGAGCGACTTACGTGTTAAGGATTCTGTGTCTCTTTGCGGTGATTGATCTGGAAGAGTATTTGAGGCGTCTGATAAAAGATAAAATACGCTTGCTTTGATTTGATATAGAACGAACGTTGAGCATGAAAGAAACAATGGATATATTCCCTGATATTGCGATATCATTGTTTAAGACGTCACGAATATGGATAGATACATATTAGTGATTTTCCGTTATTTCTGTTAAAGGCTTAGACGAGATAGTGAACTCGAACAATGTCGGGTAATTCTGCTAGTTCGATTTACAAGTGGGACTATTAAAATTGTATCCATGAAGAGCAGGTACATCTTGCATTAAAAAAACTTTCGAAAAATCTTCATCCTCACCCTCCGCTTCCACACCGCACAAGACGGTGCCAATCACGAACAGAATTAAGAGTAATTCCAGTCTCGGTCTCTTTCTTCGTGACGTAGTGATAGTTTTCTTCCGATAGTTGTTTTCCGAAATCTTCCGATATGTTCGCGCCATTTACTTACTGTCTTTCACTGCTCCTTTCAATTCATTCTCCAATGTTGTTGTTGTCTCCGGCAAACGATTTTCTGTGTTTTGCGAGATGCCGTGCTCTATTCTTATTTAGGTTGAGCTAAC
Source organism: Halocynthia roretzi (assembly GCA_013436055.1). Lineage (NCBI taxonomy): Eukaryota > Metazoa > Chordata > Ascidiacea > Stolidobranchia > Pyuridae > Halocynthia > Halocynthia roretzi. The sequence goes on from QRAM01000394.1 coordinate 36,468, forward strand.
ACAGTTCTGGTAAAGAAAAATCAATACTTGAAAGCTTGAGAGATATTATTCGTGATATTATTCCCTGGGGTACTCCTCTTATATATATATATAACTTAAGCAGCAGGTCTTCGAATAAAGTCGTTTCGTTATAACGTTAATGAGAAAAGAACATGTAAAAGTTAACGATAAACATACAAGCAAGTGCTACTGCTAGCACGTCATGTTCGTAATTGGTTGGTTTTGAGCCGAGTGGCTTCGTACAAATTTTACCTTGTAAAATATATTTCTTGAATCATCCGTGTTACAATCAGCGCTAGACTGTTTATATCATTGAGCCAATCGTAAAATTGGTTTTGTTTAACGTCGATTTACTTTAAGTTGCACTTTATACGCACACAACCAACTATACACTTTTTTATGCTATGTTTCCGAATATTCCGACTCAAACAACGAAGTTTCGCCATAAACGGACGAGACTCCCTATCCGTTTATTCGAGCGTTCTTGAACCTCTTAATTACCTAACTGGGAATCATTATTTTTAATCATCTGTAACAATGATTCATTCCCAAAATCAAATGGATTTATGGAACACATTTTCATAAGCGAGATATCAGTTTAAAATCAAGATCATCCAATCAAAATTCGATTCACTATTAAGAACGACCAATCCGAAATCGATATTTAGCATTACCACATCATGGCATTAAATGTCGCTCGTTATCAGGCTGCATAATGCTGTTTTTTCTTGCTAGGGTTAAAAATGCTGAAGATTAAATGCGGTGATGATTAAAACATGAACCAACGATTTCCTGACGCATGAATATTTCATGAAGAGCGAGAAAAGATCTCTGCTGAGGGAGTAAGGCTTACTTTAAATACTGTTTGAAAACCTGAAAGATCACGGAACAACACATGAATCGGTGCATTAAATAAATTTGAAGATCGCTCATGTATGACCTTACTTATGCACAGAACTATAATTGGATTGATTCACCATTCATACATTTCGGGGCGAAAAATAGTATATAAACTATAATGAAACATCTATGCTGTTACTCTGGAGCGTACTATTTGTTTTATACACTCTATATACTATTTTTTTCGAAATTTATGAATGGTGAAGCAATTAAACCTACCACGCAATTCTGAAACCCCCTTGTCCTCGGCGGCAAAGGCAACCGCACCCACCTAGTTAGAACACTGTACTAAAAATCTGACCTGTTGTCACAATGTGGTATTAATGCAGCCTTCCAGTTATTGCCAAATAAAAGAAGACATCAACTGTGTTGTCTACTCTAATAACTTGCTGCCTGATAGTATCTCTGTAAATATTTAGTATTGACAGCTGTCTTGGTTCCCATAAGAGAGGTTCGATGATCTAATGAAATCATGTCTTCAATATAAATCTATATCTTAGAGTTGAAAGTGATTTTTGAAGCGAATTCGTATATAATTGCGATGGGTGATTGTGCCTTTTTGGTAGTTAAACGTTAGAAAAAGCCTTCCTCGCGTATTAAGTTATTCCGCCTAACTTTCTCCCCTCCTACATTTTGTTTTGGCTTTCTGTCCCCTCTCTCGATCCACACACCTCGCTGCCCACTTTGGACTAACTAGCAACACTGAACCTTCCATGGATTTAAAAATACATTATGAACAAACAATAACCCGAGTCCAACGTCAGCGAACGCTGCCATGGGAACTAATAGCATGTTTCCCAAAGAAATCGATATTTCCAATTGTTTGGTTTACGAGAAACACGTCAGGAACGTAATATGACCTGTTTCTCGTCATTCTATAATTAACATCATTAATTTCTCTTCCTAATGAAGAACATCCGCTAGCACGTGGTCCTACTATTTTGAGAGGTCCACTCCCAATAGTTCAGGCAAGTGGAAGACCCTGGTAATATTGATACAAGGCAATTCGATGCATAAGATATTAATATCTCATAGAATATTCATGAAGGATTATTAATAGTAGTCGGCATTTCCATTAACGTATACGACCATGTACATAACCAAAAATATAATAAATCGCAATCACATAGTGGTCAGGGATAAATCAACGAATAATGCAATGTAAACATTGTACCCAGCAAATCCTATCGCCACTCAAATCGAAACCAAATATATTCATATACAGACAGCCTCTAAAGTCACTATACACATTGATGGCTATCTATGTTTCTGAGTCAGTCTTTAAAAATTCTTTTGATATTGAAGCGTTAACTGGATTACATAACTAATTACATATCCCGATAAAAATGTGATTTCTGGATCCAATAAAATTTGACTGATTTGATAGATGCATTAATATTTGACAAGAGCTAACAGCAGTATAACCATCCACTTTTTCTTCTACGAAAAGCTGTACTGCATTACTCTAGTCTAAGCTACCTCGCGATAACCTTCACATTCTTTTGCATTACAATATTGCTCTTCTCATTTTCTAATATTATCTCCTCCTCTCAAATGAATCTCTCGCATATTCACATCATTTCGTAAACTCGTTATCGCTACGTCGAATAGATCGAACTGATTTGATTATCCTCGACAAATCCATATCAAAATAAAAGTTCGGATAGTTCGAACTCTCGTTAACTCGAAGAAGTTTTCCTGATCCCTTGTATATCGAGCAGAATTTCAAGCATCTACCGTACTTGTAATCCAGATAACCTGATTGCACTGTCGCATGAGACGCAGTCGAACTAAAGTCCTAAATTATTCATGTTTCCCAGCGTCAACACAACACTCCGTATCAAAGAACAACAACCCCATGTACCAGCATCATTCAACCTTAGTATTCGCCAGGGTTCGGGAGTTGAAGCCTTATAATAAGTAAATAAATAAAAAAGTAAGGCAAGTCGGGTTTTTAGTTCTCACAATGTAGAGCCAGTGGTTCTCAACCTGCTTAATCTTGAGGCACACTAAGAAAATAAAATAAAATTCGTGGCACACTTTGTATGTAATAAAAACACAAAGTTGCTTCAAAAGCTTTGAGATGCTGAAAAACATAAGTAGTTGAAGTACAAATGTTTCCAAAGAACCACTGATTAATTATTGTAGAGTCTACATCACTCGGTTGTACGATAAAGTGTATTGTAGCAAGTGTTCGATGCCATCGCCTTAATCCCACCACGCTTTATATGGTAATCTTTGTTGAAAATTGAATTTACATTTTTTTAACAAATAAAATCGGGAATTGGTAAAAGAATCGTTCATCTGAAATTCCAAAATCCGAAAATCTTCGAAATCCGAAACTTTTTGGAAGGAAGCAAATTATCGTTTGATTTTGTTCAGAGTTTCGCAAACTTCATCAAAATTTTAATTCAAGGTATATTTGTAAGCTTGGGTTCTTGTGTTCCATTGCCTGAAAATATTCGAAAACTGAAAAATTTCCAGCTATTTCTGATAATGCATCTTATTGCATTCAATGATTGGAGAAAATATTGAACGTCTTCTTTACGTAGTAAAATTAAAGCTTCTTACTCATTAAGTTTGTGATGCGCCGATCCGAATGCTGTTAGTTGATAAATTATGCAAGTGCTGTGTGAGAGGGCTAACCATTAAACAGCAGCAGCGGCAATGGTAGTCTCGCTTTATTCTCGCTGTCGGTAATGCTGGGTGATTCGTTATTGGTGACGTTTTAAAACAATATAAATCCGCATTAGAATTATTTATGACCTAATAGTAGGAACCCGATGTGGTTCGGTTTGAAATTCTTATTGTGCATTGATGCTTGATAATAGATAACTTAATGGATCAAGTAGAACATACCAAGTTAGATTGCTGTTTTTGTAAGTTATAAACAAAAAATGCAGATCAATTACATGAAAAATGCAGCTATTTCGCTCCAGTTCAGTTGCAGAATTAAATAGTGAATCGCAGATCCATTATAAAGGCGAGATCGCACAGTGAATAACACCCCTCCAGCTTATGCGTAAAAGCGAATCAAAATGGAGGAAAATAGTTTAATACACTCAATTTGTGGTGTGATTTCGTCGGGGCGTGGGACAGGTTAGATAAGAGTTGAATTTCTTATGAGTTGACCTTTCTGTAAATCGGTAGTCAATGGCGGAGCGGAGGTTCACGTTTTTAATGTCGCACATCATCCTCTATACGACGCTACAGGAGAATTTAGTACGATGTTACAGCGGTATTTTTAGTTGGTCTGCTTGTGTACTGTAGTTATAGCATTGTCTGTAGCGTAATTTGTCTTGAGCATTGATTTTGAATGATTTTTCTTTCGCTTTATCATCCTTCCACAGTATTATACATCTTTGAGAATGGGTAGGAATGAGTGGTAAGGTAGAAATATCGAATTATTGATTATCCCAGGTCCTGCTTAAAGCTTAAAAGAGAGTCAGTGGTCTTAAATATTACATAGGAAGGTTAAAATAGTGTACGGCTGAACGGCTATTCCTGCAACACCTTCTGTTCTGATTAAGACACGGCAGGGAAGATTAGCCAGATGTGCTATATGCGGAGAGGTAGATAGTATAAATGATATGGAAATGTATGGAAGGTCGGAGAAAGAACCGCGGGAGGTTGAAGCAATATACTGTACTTCCACATGTCAATACAACTTTCCCGTTAGCCAGCCCCAGTTGTCGCTGATAGAAGGTGTACCGTGGCGTGAAATTGCATACGAGCAGTATAATCTTGAGAGCATAGTAAGCAAGCAAGTGTTTCCCAAACTGTATTCCACAGGCTGTGCTAGTATTAAACGGACGATTGAATGCTCCATTGTTACGTTCAAAGTTAAATGAAACACAGTATATACTTCAGTTACGTCGATCTCTAGTATAATTCAAGGTCAAATTGGATTCAAGAATCTAAGTGAATAAGGAGCACACTGATACAAATTTTCCATTAATTTAAATACACGAAGAAGGGCCAGGTCAAATAAACGTCAGACGAAACCCAGGATTCACTTGAATATGCGTTGTTACTTTCGAAGGACTTTCCAAATAAACAAATCTCGAGTGCACTCTGTAATTATGATTAGTGCAGTTGCTCTGTGTATTGGATTACATTACTAATGACTTACGTAAAGAAATTGCGAATGACCAAAATTATCGATTTTAGTATGCGAGATGGGCTGACGAAATCGATTGCAATTTACGCGAGCATTACAGTAGCGATGGAACTCTGTACTGCAGATATGTGCATTGGTTACGCTAGCTTAATGTAATTTTTCGGTTTGTTTTCAGGAAGGATTATATTAAATCTCTTACTTTGTTACCTGTTTTTTCTTTTCAAATTTCCGTTCAATCGCAGTAAAGTTTGGCATAAGTTAAAAGCGGCCTTTAAGGATTCTTCGTTGTTTAAGCTTAAACTGGAACCCTCATTAGTGCAGCTGAAATTCAGATCGAAAAACCTATCGTTAGGCTGCTATTTGCACCTTTGTTGTCGTAATAGAATCCATTTAAAGCCTAAATAGCAAGGAAATTTCAAACACTGCTTTGGGTATAGGCTAAAGTTTACCAGGATTGGGAAATAGCGACATTGTTTGACGACTAATAAAAAGAGAGAAAAGCCTTTCGCGCTTAGGTTAAGATTTCCAAATGTTGACAGAGTGTAAAACAACTATACGTGTGCTCCAGGTGTATGTTATAGTGACGACAAGGGGAAATACCATCTTTGACTTTGTAAATCAAATACCAAGTATATATACTCGAGTATAAACTCGATCATGAGTCTAAAAAAGGTCAAATTGGAGTCGATTCATAACTCACATGACTATGAGCTAAGTTTGATGATTTGGGAGTAATTTCCGGGTAAAAACTCGACTTCAGTCAAGTAATGAGCTACATAGGAGTTGCGACATTGTCGTTGTGACGTCACAAGAGAGTTATTGTGGTTCAGTTTAAATAAAGCGACGTAATGTTTGCAGTGTCTGCTATTTCCACGAAAAAGCCGTTGCTATAAAATGAAACGTATCCTTTGTAACACCTATTTTTGTTTGCTCTCTTGTCTAGGTTGGTATTTGGAGTTTCATTTTTCATATTATTTGGTACCATGTCGCTGTGTTGTTGCTGAAGTTTGCGAAGCGATATTGCTTATCAGAAAACACTCACTGAAACAAGAGTAAAAGGAATACCATCGAAAAGAGGGTAAATTTCAGTTTAATTCATCTATTACTGGACATAATTTTGAGTCGAAACTGCACTCTACGAGGAGCGAGAGCCGAAAGTGTTTAAAATCTGGCGAATTTGACTACGCCCATTGCAACGAAAGTCTTCCCCAGTAGCAAGGGCTTTGTTACTCATTACATATCGAAGAAGGGACTCGAGATCAGTCGGAAATTGAGTTAAATTTTGCAAATTGAACTAATTTTGAATCTGAGCCTGCACCCTCAAGTAAGGGATACGAAATCTTCCGATAACAAGCGAATATTACGTCAGCAATGGACGACGAGTTTGCGAAATCCGAGCGGGCGGGAAGGAGGAACGCAGTTGCCGAAATCCAAACCTCGGGCGGAAAAAACAACGAACTTTCGGATGACGTCCGAAAAATTGTTATCACTGACGAACAGGGAACATCTGGGAGTAATGAAAAAACATTGAAAAATAATCCAACGACTTGCGGTGGAACTTGACTTGACTTACAGCTAGCGACGAAACGCAGTTTGAAGATGACCAGAATAAACCGTTTATGCGTTAACAATACTATGATAATAGTGTGAGATAATGAGATATATTCGACCGGTGTGCTGGACAGGGCCGGAATAAGCCATTGGGGCCCACTGGCTCTAATTTGTGGTAATGACGCGTTGAAATTCTTATTTCTTACATTATAATATTAGATGACATTTGATTATTGCAAAATAATTACAGTAATATATATATAAACAATTTTTTGAAACATTTCTGGAAATCGGAGTGCCCGCTGATGAGTTTGACCTGGGGTCCACAAGTAGCTGCATATTTATCTTTATCAATTCCATTGACAAAAAACAATTAGGGATGTGACGTATGAAAGAACCGATTACTAAACAATTCCTCCGATGATTTACGAACCATTCCTTTTTTTTTGTTGTGTTCCATCTTCGTTTACACAAAAGTACCAGTCAATTCACCCGAATTAGCTACTGTTGTCGATTTTTCAAATCACAAACCTTCGCAATTCGCCCCCTTTTGAAGGTTTTCGCCTCATTTTTTCAGCTAATAATAAAAAAACACTTTGCCGAGTTTTTTTTAAAATTTATTATTCCTCCGGTAAAATCGATGGTAATTGACCTTTTGGAATTGTGCGAATTTAATGATTGATTTAAAATGCGACGTTTCTCGTAAATCGATATGGCCAAACTAACAGTAGCAGAATAAGCAGAACACTTCGTTAGTTAAATTTCTCTTTACATTGCTTGCTAGTACAGTTAGTATTTCTAGGGAGCAGACAATCTCTCACGGACAATTTATTATACCAAAATCTCACAGCGACATTTTTTTACTGGTGCTCGAAATCCTACAACTCATATTTGTACTGCGACAGATACCTTTCCTTAAATTCAACCTGAATTATGAGATATATTTTTTTTATATAGTATTTCTAATACAGGTTGGCGTCAGATGATGGGACATGGGCGCAAATTCAGTGCTTGCAATTTGTGCTATTTTCCGTAGCTAGATCAATTCTCAAGTCTCAATTCTTGCAAAACGTCTCTGACCTGAGTCTTGAATATTGTATATTCCGGCGTATCATCTTGTCTTACGGCATTAAAAATATCCCGAGAACTAGAGGTCGACTATTACGCAGCTCATAAAGTTGTAAATACATGACAGAGGCGAAAATTTGGCTGCGACATTTCTACCAGGCCTACATCCATACGGTAGTGTACCAATTCTATAATGCTAGTCTTTTACCACAATTTGTGGGAAAGATCTAAGTCCAATATATTACTTGCACGTTAAGAAGCTGTCTGTCTTCCGACGGTCACAATTCCGTTAACCAATTTTACTGCCTTATCCTCACACTGGGCTTGGTTAGTACAACCTGTCTACTGATTGTAAACTTTAGCTGATTTGGTTCTAGTGACGTTAGTTGTCTGCTGGTTAACGCATATAAACTCTTGACAGTTGGAAGTGGTGCTGTCTTATTTTGGGGGTCGACTTATCCGACGAATATAGGCTAAAACCTCAGAAATGTAGTTGCCAGCTATGGAAGTTAAGCTATCTAACAGAACAATGCTTTGTGATTTCAAGTACCATAATTACATTCGACTTAACTGATCGTCCTTTTGACGGATTGCATTTTCAAATCGTTTTATATTTACACAGCCGTGAAAAAAGGTCGATCATTTATATCATATATCATACTTCCCGTGATGCACACATTCACAATATCGAAAACATAATACTGCTTACGTCAAACACCGATGACGCATCTACGTAGGTCTCGTACCACTATTTTTCAGATGAAATTTTCGAAACAATTCGAAATAAAATAACAAGACATGAACATGAACTGAGTAAAATTGTTGATTTAAATTTTGTTGTTAGTAAAACAGCAATATTTCTCCTTTACCCTGAATTATGCTGACTGCCCTGAAAAATAATAAACTTGTCAATTCCCTTATTCTTTTATAAAACAATTTTTTTTCTTGTTCATGAATACATGTAAAATGAACGATGTGCCCCATATACCTCTGTACCACATGTCCTATATCTTAAAACCTTATTCTCCGGCCCATTGAAAGGTTAAAATAAAACTAAATATTTACCAATCCATTTATAGAACAAATTTCCTTCCTCTAGCCCATAAAACTATGTAAAATAAACGATGTGCCCCACATACCCCTGTTCCCTATCTAGAAACCCTATTCTCTGGCCTTATTTCCTCTTCTTCATCTTAAACCCATACAAAATAATAGTATAAAAAACTACCTGTCCATATGAAATCTGTTTAACACTTCTCGTCAAACTTCAGGACCATATACGTGTTTAAACCTCCGGGGATTTCAGTTCGAAATTCTCTTTAATTACTCATCGAACCGTTGACACTTCCCAGACCGTACAAGCTATGGATGTTTAGATTATAGTTCAATCAGCTTTAAAATTCGTTGAATGAATTATTTACAACGCTAACAAACCCTTAACAGACACATCCGAAGTACAACGTCGTTGTAAAAACAAAGCAGTCCCTGAGGTCTAGTCTAAACTGACGTTGCTTCCATGAATAGATATACTTCATTACTATGTAATATATATTGAACGTCGTCTCAAGCGTCTTGGATATTTCCTTTAAATATTCATATAGTCGGAATTGCATACAAATAACCGGAAAATGCGTTTATATGCGCCGATTTCTGCGAATCAGCCTTCCCCTTTTGGACTACTACAGTGTAGTTACAACTGCAGTCAAGTTCTTAGGACACTGAATAAATCCCTCCTCCCGTGCTTGCTACGCACTGTATGTACAGCATATTACAGTATTGTTATTATTATTATATACACAGAAGTCTGATCATTTGAAATCCACATCATGAAACACATCACTGTGGGATTCAATTGATTCACATCGGCAATCAAAATTCCAAATTCTCCAAAATCAAGGTTTTCCCTCATCCAACACAATAGTATCTCCATATTTTTCTTTAACAATTCCATCCACTAACATTTTAGGGAACAATGAGGGAACCGGGCCTAGACCTGCTTTCAAACTTGCTACTCGACAACTACTACACAGCCCGGGCTTATTCCAATCGTAAATCAATCCCGAATGTCAAGTATATGTACACATAGAGAACTGTACATATATGCACAGCCGGGGACTATCCCAATTTCCTTTCAATATGGGCTTGTGTGTTTTGAATTCCAAGTACTGGCACTCCTTACTTAACGACCCGGTTTCGTTTTAACGACCTGGGATATATATATCGATATAGTTTTAATGTCGCCCAACATAGTGATAGAGACTGAGAATATGAAATGTTACCATGTATCAGTTTTATATTGAATGGATTATCTGAATAAAGAAATTCCTAAAGGTCGAATGGCAACACTGTCTAATGGTCGTAAGTGTGAGGAATGGTCGTAGTGTTGGCAGTCGTGATACCGATCGTAAGTGAGTTAAGTCAGGAGTACCTGTATAGCAATTATAGGCAAAGTTGGAGGGCCTGAAGAATTGGTCTCCAAATTATTTAGTATGCTGATAACATCTTTTCATTTTACAAATTTTCTTTGGCCGGAGAAAAAGTTTTATGAATGATTGAGTAAATTAATAAGTTTTATTTTGATCTTATTCGGGTATTTAGCATGAAACTATTAGTAATGTTCTAACTAGCTGCAAAAATGAACTATTAGCTGAACCACTGCTCTAAATAAATCTTCACTCGTTATATATCACATCCCATCGCTACCTGTACTGCTTTCAAACTTACTTCCGAACAAAACGAAAGTATTTTTTACTCAAGCTCCAGTGAACTAAGTTACTTTCAGCTCTGTTAGCGATGGTTTAACTAAGGCCAGCGCATTTACAATGTTAGCACATGTTACATGTAATGAATAAAGATAGTAAATGTTCTGAGAGTTAAATTTACCTCTTCACAATGGAACAGGATATGATTTTGAACAAGTTTGCGTTTGCTGTTTTTTGTGTGCTTAATACCGAACTCTAATCCCACGATTTTCGAGAGCTCTCAAAAGGTTTAACTCGAGTCAACGATTTGAGCTATGTTTAATCAATACCTCAACAGGATGTGTCGAATTGAAATGATAATAGATTTGTCGCCTGTGGAAATCATCGAATATAACAAGTTGAATATTGATTTTACGGGATGATTTATTGCCAGGTACAACAGTACGTGTTTTTGTGTACGATACATTATGCATAGTGACTTTTTACACTAAACGTTTGAGCCCACAGCGCGATTACAGGGGGCCAAAAAAACTGATAAACTGAAATAAACGAAATAGGGATGTGGTATCCTTGTACGCTTTTTATCAAATACTAAGTACACTAAGATTAAGTAGTTATATCAAGCAGCAAGTAGTATAATTTGACCATCCCCAAAAAATCCTGGCTGAATCAGCACTTGGGGGTCAACAGCGAAAAAAAGGTTGGGAAGCCCTGATTTACATGTTTGTTTGATAATATATATATATCCTTCATTCAAATTTAATAGTTTTTTATTTCATTCCAAAAACATTTTTGTCGTTCAGAGGGAGATGCACCGGTAACTAAATTGTCCGATTACAGATTCAAATTCATCATCTTGTATTATCAGTCTTGCACGTACAAGATGCTGTTATGTACTTGTTATATATGTTGATATGATATTCTGTCCGTAATATTCGAAATACTATCCCTTCACTGTCACAAAATATACTTACTCTAGCTGAAATTACCATAAATGATTTGTACCTGTTTAAACTTGCTATTTTTTGAGTAAGTACCTGAGTGAAAACGTTTTGATGCAGCTTTACTGAAGATAACCTTATTTTAGATTCAGAGCTCACTAGTTGTTCTAGAAATAATATATGCATCATCAGTGTGTTGACCTGGTTGACTGTGCTGAGTCTGTCTAACTGATAAACGTATATATTATAAGGAACATGTATTGTATTTTTAAAATGTAAATATGGATTAATTACCTAAGCACGAAAGTTTGTCTTGGTATAATTTCGCCATTTCTCAGCAGATCTTTACTAATTATCGCACAGAGATTCAGATACATCCCAGAATAATGGAGGAACAAAGAAAGCCGGGGTCCGGGTGCGAAGCAGATGAATTACTACTTGGGACCTTTCTAACTTCAACAAAATAAGAATCTGGATATATCGACGTATGAGAGCTTTTTTCGAGAAAGGACTCTTCTTTAACTCTAGTTTTTATACTACAACAACTACAGACACCGGTATCACGACTGTGCTTTAACAGCGGGCTAAACTTTATCAATATTTAATTGCATTGTTACCTTTACAAGTACATAGACCCTAGATCCCTATCTAACAACTAAGACGTAACTCATTGCTCCAATTGACTTGAAGACATTGCTGTGTAGCTATGCTAAGACCACGCGTATGGCTACTAAAAACATCCCCAATAGCGATATTAAAAATAAGTAGCCATATTTAACCGGTTGCTACTGTAGTAATTAATCGTTATTCACTTCGAGTAGCAGTATATTGTTGTATTGAATGTCGAGTTATGTAGTATTTCGACCCAACTACGTCCTTACGCATTGTCAAAATTCACGCAACGGTTAGTACGCGTTATTCCACGATACTTTGGGGCAATTAAACATCGGTACGCTCCGCTTAACGTCATAGATAATTGGATTGCCATTAGCGTCATGGTTTTGGGTTGTAGTTAATGAATTAAATTGATGAATGAGACTCAGAATCTGTGGTTTACAGTATCACTAAGTAAGGTAGTATAGAATACGGAAATGTAAATACGTTAGTGGTTCGTCCAAATTTCTCTTACCCTTTAAAATTAGTTGAACATTCATTTGGTTTAGCTTGGCTTCGTTGGACTTTCGTTTACCTTTCGACCAAAGGAAGATGATATCGGTTGTTGTATATTGTTTTCATTGTCTTTGGTTAATTACGATTCATGTGAAATTATCAATTTTGCAAAACAAAATATACCGTATTCAAATTCAATATTTGGTATTATCGGCCATGACAAGTTTATCTTATCAATTCATTTTTAACAATCTTCATAAACTTTGAACCCCAATCGAACCAATTTTACCTATAACTTAGTTCCAATGCATTGTACAGTATTTGGGATTGCTTGCTTTTCCCCGTTTGAGACGAAACAATACTCCGTGTAAATTCTATAAATACATAACTTTGAGAAAGTCATTCTGTAACTGTACATTAACTTTAAGATTGCATTTGAAATAAACCAGTAAGTAATATGCATAATACTCGCAACAGTGGTGCTTAAAGTTGGCGGACATGATTTCAATAGGAATCACATGCTAGTTTCTAGGTTAAAGTATAAGTCGTGGTGATATTTCATGCAAGTATATTTTTTATAACATTGAATTGTGAATCTTTTTGCAATAATTCGAAAAAATGAGTGAATCCAACGAGCAAGCAATGAGTCCTCTTCCCGATGGTTGGGTAAAGAAGGAAAGTAGATCTTCAGGTTAGTGCAGGAAAACCTCAGGGATTGCAAATATATTTTCAGGCTGATTTTTCTCGTACCTTATTTAATATCTTCTCGCAGGCCGCCCGTACTACGTTAATAAATATACTAACGGGAGTCAGTGGGATCGTCCGACGTCAGAGGCAAAGAAACCAGCAAGACCCGAGGTAAATATGTCTTCGAGCGAATATCTTCACACAGAATGTCTTTCTATTTCATTTATTTTTTTCTTGTAGTCTGTTCATTGTTTCCATTTGCTTGTGAAACATAATCAGTCACGTCGAACTTCATCCTGGAGAGAAGACAACATCACCAGAACAAAAGAAGAATCTCTTGAAATTCTCAAAGGTAACCTAGTTGGTAGAAATGTTTTTGCAAAGTATTGATGTAGTTCTTTCTATATATTCTCTATATACCAGCAAACTTACTGTTNATATGTTACAGTTAGATTGTGAAACTATGGTTTTGTCAACCTCCTTCAAAGTCCCAATAATTTCATGAAAAACACCGTCGTTTGTCCTTGGAAATCAGCTCGTGCATCTCATGAATAACGAACATATCTGATTAATACTTTCTACGTTTGATAAGACAAACTAAGCACGCAAATCAAAAATATAGCAATGAGCATAATAATATTTTCTATGACACTGTTCTTCAGAATAGAAATCTTAGAATAAAGCACGACTTGAAAAGTCTATTTTTTTTACTTCAAAATTAACTCCACTTTTATTCAAGTCAGCTATTCGATAAAAATATCATTTTACATGTAGGTTATGAAGAAAGAATTCGGAAAGAAGAGGCAACATTCACAGAATTGGCATCAGAGTATAGCGACTGTAGTTCTGCCAAAAAGGGAGGAGACTTGGGGAAATTTGGAAGAGGTAACCAAACCTAAACCACACTTTTTTGTTACTTGCAAATTTGACAGGAATAGTTAAGTTTATTTTTACCTGACTCGCTCAATTCCTTTTCGAGACATAAAGCCATCTGCGCCACAAACCTTGAGACACCACCTCAAATTTGATTCAAATCGGTCCAACCGCGTGGTTTTCTATAGTAGACAAACATTTCTTTATATACGAGGGCCCTTAACACACCTTCTGACCATAAAAATCCGATTGTTGCGTCTTGTTCTTCACTGGTGCATTCTGCTAGTGGGGTGGCCATTTTTTATCGACTGAAAACAACACTTGTAAATATCGTACAAACGAATAGATCAGCTTATCGTGATCACGTATCACACAACTCCGCACGTGGATTGAAAATTTCGCCCAATTTTAACACAAGAGTGCGCTTTGGCATAAATTCCCACTAATTTTTGACTCGCCCTCGTATATATATATTCATTCAGATTATTATTCTGGGGGAATTAAAGCCACTGTAATCACAATATGTGCCTCTCCAGGTTTTTTTTTTATTACTGAAGCGTAACACAAATTTTAATCTTCAGGTCAAATGCAGAAACCGTTTGAAGACGCTGCGTTTGCACTGAAGCCTGGAGAAATGAGCGGCCCGGTATTCACTGATTCAGGGATTCATATTATACTCAGAGTGGAGGAGTGAAAACCTCTTCTTTCATGTTTCCGGATCTTCTGTCTTACCGTCATTAGCGACATCGCTTAGAGACTGTCTTCATGTAAGAATTATGTAAAATGAAATATTTCAGCCATTTAAAGCATCACTTCAATTTTACAAAATACAGTGCGACCTTGCGGATTGACACGGTTCGTTCTAATGATTTAAATCGCATACCCATTTATATCCAGGGTCAGCATTACCTATTTGTTGGCCCTAGGCCAGGCTCATCAATGAACTTCCAGATTTATAGAAATGTTTGCATGTTTCAATGATCGATATATATATATGACTAATTATTTTGCAATCACCAAATGTCATAATACATAATATTATAATGTAGGAAAGAAGTATTTCAACACAAATGTAACTCATCGTTATGGAAAATTAGTTTCAGCGGACTCCCCAGACCAATAAACTGCCCTGGATATATCAATATATAGGAATAACATACATATCGATTTGAATTATCTGTCTCAGTGTTGCATGAAGTCTACTAATTCGTCCCGGTTATTAGTGAATTGTGCCGTATTTTAATGTACAGGCATAAGAAGAAATGTAGTGACCCTCCAACTATATTTTTCGGTATCATAATGTTAGAACACCGATGACTTCACAATCATAACACTATCATGTTCCTACTCTAAAATATGGCAATCCATATAACAAGTTCAAAACCTTTTTGTGTTTTAAACAAAATCGCTTATCACTGAACGGATTTTTCGCAAATTTGGCGTGAAAGTATATAGAATAATGCATGAACAAAGAAAATATGGGTATGGGCTCCCTTCAGGTGGGATGAAATCCTACCTAGGCTGCTGTTAAATACTGTTATATTGTTACAATAAATTCATTCAACTTCTCCAAAAAATATTGAAATGTTCATTATTTCTGCTGTCATCATAGTAAGAAGAATGTGAAGTATCTTCAGTAGGTTACTCGCTGAGAATACTTCATCATTACAACCTGGATATGTAACTGTTTTTTAAATGCCTCGAAAGTAATATTGCCTCGTGTTTGATTTGGAAAATATGGCGACTCTATCTTTGTGGCCTTTGGTACAGTGAACATGGAGACTAGTAGTATCTAGGTATTGTTGTTGGTCAGTGAGATAGGTAATGAGTGCCAAATTACCATAATTACCATCAACCCCTTCGTTTTTCAAATTTTAAAAAAGCAATCCGTTAGATGATGCTGCGGAGTCATTTCGCTAGCGTGCGCAATAATCCGTGACAATATCACCAGCAGCGTTTCTTAATGAGTAGAAAAAGAGGAAGTATTTCACTGTGTTTCGTCGAAAATCTTTGAAGAATTCCTTTATAAGGATAAGAACAATATGGCTAGCAATCAGGATGACGACTATTCAGGTGTGTTTTGAAAAAATGAGAAAAAAATTGAATTTCTAGGAGAATATCAAAATCCATCGATTCCACCCCATCAATTGTTTTCGAATTTTTTTTTTGCCTGAAATGATGATAAAAGCCTGAAAGAAGCTTATAATACCATTTTACTTCTCCAGAGTTACAGAGAGTGGAGAAATGAAGAATTTAATTCACCCTTCATTTTTTTAAAGTGCGTGATCACTTTTCTTTGGGTTCACACGCGATACGTAGGCTTGCGTATTTGGTATATTGGTAATTTTGGCATTTATCGATACAACTTGCTCACAAAAATATTTGACACTACTAAAATCAGCAGTACCAGCTAAATACTAAATACAGCAATATCATACTGAATGCCACTGTAGTTGACATCTTGTCCACACTCTGGTGGTACTGCTGGTATTTCGGGTTTCACTATTGACCCCCAAAATGGATTATTTATGTGATGACGTCACAGGAATACAGAAAAATCATTACTGAGCAAAAACAAAAGAATAAACTTGAATTCGATATAAAAGTAATAATATTCAGCGATGAAGTTGAACGGTAAATAGTATTTTGATTGTCTGGACTTTGTGTAGAAAACTTATAAATACTACTTCGTATTGGAGTGAAATGAATGAAACACTAACTATTAACATCCCTCGTTGATGCATATGTCTGGAATGAACTTATAAACTAGGGCCCAATATTCCACCCCGATAATGCCAACATACACTGCTTTACGGTGGGTTACTCACCCAATATACGGAGTACGTTTACGTGAAATATATCTCAATCACAAAAATGAGTGACGTCATAACATAAATCGATGCTTGGAGGGTCAAACACGTATTTTCCATTCTGCGTGTACAAGTCGTTATACATGGAAATTACCGGAATTAGTTTAGCTGAATTTTGTAAAATTAACACTTCCATCTTTTTATTTACAGATTCGTCATCGCACACATCCGATCAATCCCACAGATCCGATCAATCCCACAGATCCGATCAATCCCACAGAGATAGTTCTGATTGCAGTACCGGAGGAACATCTCCTGGAAAAGGTGGAGCCTCAACCATTGAGAATGAATTCTTTCAGGACAATTTTCCAGAAAATTCAGAAATAAAACCACGTAGATCGAACCGAATTAAGAACCAAAACCTAACAAATGTAAACTTAACTAGGGAAAAGCTTCCCACATTTAAAAATGACTCGAAAGAGGATGAAGGGAAAGAGATGGAACATACCAAGCCAGAAAAATTAATAATGGGGGCAACGATGGTAAAACAGGAGTCACCTGTATCGAATAATCAGGATGAGGAGGAACATGATGAGCCATCAATAGAGGTAACGAAGGAACCTGACGGGGTAGTAAAATGTGTAATCAAGTGGCGGTTTGTGGCAATACAGCAGCCGGAACCGGTTTGTGGTGCGGCGTATCAACCGAATGATGACACTCGGGAGAATCGAGGGGGATTTGCAGATGAAAGAAAACCACAAGATAAAATAAAGGCTGAGAATAGAAGCCAGCTTCTTATTCAGTTCCTTGCCGTGATAATAATATTTGTGGCAATTGCATTTTTTTACATCGATAGTCGACATCCCTCTGCACAACCCTCATTATCACCAGCCGAATTTCTAGCCAACAAGTTAAAAGTCCTCGAAGAAGGAAGCGTACAAGATCCAAAACTATGGAGAATAATTCGGTAATAATAGTTTAACTTTGTTTTAAAATACTCCGATTCAACGTTTGTATAGCTCTATGGGTCATTGGACATTTTTTAATATATTTAAATGCTAGAACCCCGCTCTTCATGATGATATTTTATGGACCTCAACGATCGCATAGTTACACTGTACTTAATAAATGCAAGCAGGGCGATACATAAAACCTTGGGCTGTTAAGGTGATACATAAAACCTTATCAATATAGAAAATAAATATTAAACTCCACAATTTTTATACAATTAGATCTACATTGAAGCGACACATCGTGAATGACAATCCAAATGAACCGGCTGTTATCATGCTTGTTTCTACAAAGAAGACAAGCGAAACTAGGGAATGTCTTGCAAGAAAGATAGCTGAAGCATATTCAGCGAGATGTGGGAACTCACCATTTCATGTGAGTAGTCGTTTGCTATGTAATCTAAATCATTTAAAGAAATTATACATATTTTATTTGTGGCAACCACTGAAGAATAGTATTATTCAAAAATAGTTCAGAAATTTTCCTCAAAATTATCAATTTACATTCCTTTGATGAGCAACTACAACTGGGAAAACTGCTCAATTTTCTTCTGTTAAGCTTATTCTACAAGATGTGCGCACATAGATCGAAGCTTCGTTAGTTTCTTGTCTTTATCGAAGTGATTGTATTCAAATTGTTTTGGAACCGATTGATTCCAAATTTATGAGATAATATACAAACCTTGTATCCCCACTCCATGAAATGCGTTGTATAAGGGGAAAACCTTAATTTAAAACAATAAAGGAACTGGTTCTGAGATATTTTATAATTTTAAAATTCCACCGTCTGTTTAACCTGTATGTATTTGGGAAGCTAGGGTTGAATTGATGAAACTTGATTTGATATAAAATCAACTACGTGCTTGTTTTTAGTTTGATGGAAACCTGTGCAAAGAGCTATCACCTGAAGATGCAAAAATGAAGATTGACAAACAGATAACAGAAGCGTTCGCAGATCGCAAAGCATGCGCTGTTGTCGTGTCGCAATTCCAGGCACTTCCTGCTGCTTCTACGACCGTCTTTTATCAGTTTTGTGAAAATGACAACGCTCCGTTCAAAGATGTCGCGATTATTATGACACTCGAGGTAAGTCCTGCAAAATATTTAATTGCCTGGTATAGCATAGCCTCTAAGCTCAAATGTAATTCTAGTAGGAGAAACAAGGTAGTATCATAGCAATGAATCCAACATATCCACATAAACAGCTATATGGATGGCAGGGGAGGATTCACATCAATAAGTTAAATGTATTTCTTTCATAATTCCCATATATAAGTTGTACATTATGAAGTAATAATTTCATCAAAAATGATGATGTGTTACATTGTGTTTAGATTCTTATTTCTTACATTAAAATAATATATAAAATTTGACCATTGCAAAATAATTACAGTAATATATATATATCGAGTATTAGAACATGTAATCATTTCTATAAATTTGGGGGTTTCCATACTGCACTTTCTAATTATTATATAATTATAAGAGATGAGTTGACGGAACCTTCCATGAATGGATTAGAGCTTTTATTCGTGGCACTTGAAATCCGTTGAATGGATGGTTGAGTATGTAATTTCTAAGAACTTCACACCACCTAATGTAAGGCTATGCCGATCACAGTTTTTCATTCAATGTACTGAAAATTCTTCCAGGTTGAACAAGGATCGTGGGACCCGGATGAACGGTACTCCATGATCGCTAAAAATGAAGTTCCGAATCCGAAGTTGTGGGATACTATCGTAGATGATTATTTGCATCATTCTCTTGAGGCACGGGACAACACTGGAAAAATGACCACCGATATGATCAGTGGTTTGCTCACCAGGGTCACACCGGCAGTCGCTTGGGTCACGGAGGAAAAGAATCATTTATGTTAGATCAGTGATGCGTTATGTGGTCCTAGTGGACCACAAGTGGTCAGCAGAGACTTTTCGGTGGCCCACGGATACCCGTGAAATCAATTACATATGCACATTTTGTTTTTCCAGAGAAGCAACTATGGTTAACTATGGTCCACATAGATTTCTAGAAATAATTATTGTTCATAGTCACAAAAAAGTTGCTAATCACTGGGCTAGACGAGATATGCATGGACTGTCTAGTCTATACAGAATGATTGCTTACCCTCGCTTAGACCAAGTATCCATAAGTTCAAGTCTATACAGTAACCTAATAAGACGATGTGTTTAAAATTTTTAACCGAAATTATGGTCCATTCTATTCCCGAGCTACCATATATTGAATGTTAGGACTAGCAATACAGATAGGCAGGGGTTAGGATTCAACTGGTTCTCGTCAACTGGTTACTTAAATTACAAAAGATCACAGAACCAATGCCTGAATTATTTTTATGGTTTAAGTTTTCCCTTATCCAACTCATTATTAGCTGTGAAACTTTATTAATTTCATTCCAAAATTTCCCGATTAACACTGTATTCCAGCTGGTTAACTTAATATCTTTGTTTTCCTGTGACCAATTAATCTTCATAAAATATCTTCATTTATTGAATGGGTTCCCTGCTGTGAGGAATTTTTAACTGCTTAGTTTGAAAGCTAAAATTGTTGATTAAGCATCAGCAATATATTATTCGTTCGCATGAAATGCAAATCTATGTGTAAGGTAGTGCTTGATGAAAATTCTAAAAGATTGATGAACCATCATAGAAGTTTAATATTTTTTTATCATTTCATGTTGTTATAAAGGTTCTTGATTGTTGTTCGAAACATGTAATTATTCCCGGGGAAAAAATGTGTTGCTTTTTCTGCTATTATTTGGCCACTGAGTATTGGTACGATATTACGCTCCGCGAATTCTGTTATAATGCGATGGGTCATTGGATCATTATTAGTAGTTAAACGCTAGAAAGCCTGCCTCTCGTGTCTTGTGTTTTTCGGCGGCTGTCAGCAGCCAGTCATCAGATTCCATTTACTGAATTTAGCTAGTCTCGAATCCCTTTTGGTGAATGTTGTTTTTTACACTCTGGACAATGTTTTCCCCCTAATTGGTATTAGCTTTCAACATACTGTGTTAGGCTGACTGCAGTAAATATAACATTAATCATATACTAGCTCTACTGCTTCCAATCAAACTGGTTCGTAGAGGTAATTTCGTGAATAGAGGCATATAGTCAATATTTGTAATGTAAATAGACAAAGCATTTATCAATTTAGCATGGTGATAATAACAGAGCTACGCTTGCAATTTTGCAGAAGTGACCACAGAGTCACATAAGTTCATTTCTTTGTATTATATGATAGCATATTCAACTAGTTTGTGATACAGCTGTTATATTCAAGGAAGCTTGATTTGTAGGATACGATGCCAACTCAAAAACCAGGTAAAAATATTGTATATGTCGGCATGTAAGTCAACTTTTCAAATTTTTGAGATGTATTTTAGGTTTTACAATATATTTGCTGAATATGTCGACCCCCAAAATAAGGCAGAGCCACTTCCATGTAACTGTCAAGAATTTGTAAATGTTAACCAGCAGCTTAGCATGCAAGTAGTATATGAAACTATATAGAAGATCTTTAATACAAGTTGTGGTACAAGACTAACAGGATAGAATTAGTACATTACCGTATGGATGTAGGCCTGCTGGTAGTATCACAGCCTTATTATTGTCTCTGCCTTTATGCTAAACATATTAGTCGACTCGCAATTTCCCGTGCCTTTTTAGGCTTTAACACTCTACTTGTATGGGTATCTATAAATTATTTTCCTAATTATTGTTATTAATATGCTCTTCTTATTCATGTGTGTATACAATGTAAACTGTGTAACGAATGACCTTGTATTTAGATACGACATTTCAGTATGTTCCTGGGAAAAAATTCGTTGTCACTGATGAAATGAAAAAGACCTTTGATGAGGAAGGTTTTATTTATATAAAGTAAGTGGAAGTAGATAAAGTAGTTTCAGTATGTTAATAATTAGTACTGTTCCCTGTATCATGTGAGCAATAAGTAAAAAGGTTAAAAGTAATACTGTACTCGAAGGTTGGTTATGTTCAGGCGTAATATGGTGATCATTCTGCTAAGTAGACTTGAACATACTCCCAATAAAGTGTCTATCAAAAGTCCCTTTTTTTTTAAAAATATTCACTAAATTAGCAATTACAAGAGTTTACTATTCATGAGAATTCTTCTTCATTAATATTAGGGATTTTATGACAAAGGAAGAACTTGAGAAACTGGAGGAATGTCTCCAGGAAGGAGAAGTTCTCCAGCATGCATTCGATTTACCTGATGGAAATAATAGTCATGCTAAAATGGTGATTTGGAATCATCCAGGAGATGATTATACAGGATTCATAGGAAGAATGGAAAGGATTGTTGATACAAGCGAAGATGTTAGTAGTCTTAGTAGTTTCGTATGGATAAGCTGTGCTAAGGGCCGAATTTATAGTGGGGCAAAGGGGGATATTGCCCAGATTAAAAACTAAAAAGAAATAAAAGCATCACAACACTACATGCCTTATCCGATCACAAGTAATTTATATCACTATGGCCTCTATAACAAACAGAAAATTGTACTCAAAGTTATTCCTACAGTCAATGAAATTGAGAAAAATAAAATCCAACTTTTTCTTACGCACAATATCTATATAGATATAATACAATTTTCTGGTATTTTTTTAGTTCTCTGTGCACTTAACCATACACATGAACACATGTCTAGTTGTAAAAAGTGCCATTTATCTATTGTTAATTTAATGTAGTTGCTTGGAGGAGAAGTGTTTCATTACCATACCAAAATTGTCCTAAAGGAACCAAGAACTGGTGGCTCATTCTCATGGCATCAAGATTATGGGTGAAATACATTCAAGAAATTGATGAAGCATTTGTTCAGTACCATATTTTTTAAAATATATATATCTTTTTGTATGTGCAGATATTGGTACAAGAATGGGCTTCTTTATCCCGATCTCCTCTCGGTTTTCATAGCAATGGACAAGACCGATGAAGAGAATGGATGTCTCCGGGTAAATAAAGAATATACATGGTGTCTTAAACCGTTTAAAAGTTTCAATAACTTTATCATAAGATACCAAGACAAACAAGAGAACATATTTGAAAGTTTTAATGACTCATTTGATATGTTCAGTTATTCATCCTTAGTAATTTACGTGGAGAGCATGTGCTCGGTTAGCTTTCCATATACATTTCTATAGTTCAAAGAAAGTATATGCCTTGGTATCACCAAGAAACCTAAACTTGAAGAATTTATCTCATATACACTAATGTTTTAAAGCGCATCCTAGTCTAGCTAGTATATCCTGCTCTACATTTCCATTATTTAAAGCGAAACATTGAAAAGCAAGAGTCATCTGCTAAAAATTATTATAAATGTCCCAAAGCTAGATAATAGTTACAACCTTTTTAGATATTGCCACGTTCACATAAATNTGAAGAATTTATCTCATATACACTAATGTTATGAAGCGCATCCTAGTCTACCTAGTATATCCTACTCTACATTTTCATTATTTAAAGGAAGAGTCACCTGCTAAAAATTATGATAAATATCCCATAGCTAGATAATAGTTACAACCTTTTTAGATATTGCCACGTTCACATAAATTAGGAAGATTGGATCACATAAGGATCGGAGGACAGAATGGCGCTGACCCGGAACGCTTAAAAGAGGTCACTACATCAACTATGATACATGACATAGACTATGACACTGATTTGAATAGCAAACTTTGTTCGAATATAGGTGAAGAAAATACTCGAGGAAAAGAGTGTGATTATGGATCCTGGTGATGCAATATTTTTTCATTGCAACGTTCTTCATACCAGGTTTGATTAATTACTTTGTATCTAGGAATCCTGTTGATTAGGATCAGGAATAAAATCCCCAGCGATGAACAGATACGTGATGATGATTGACAGCTGAATTATTTGTAATGATATGATGTTGAATGAATACAGTTGAACACCACTAATTCAGCATCCTTGGTTCCAGGACTGTATCTGATTATCCCTATTGCCAAAATAACAGTTTAAATATACAAACGTTCATCACATCTCCCAATATGTCTAAAATATCAAACAATTGAATAAAATATAATCAAATACAATCTGAGGCCACAATAATAATTGTTTACATAAACACAGCGTGTGAGTTTTGTGAGTAGCTTGCCCGGGATCGTGAACTGATCACACGACTGTGGCATGTTAAAATGATGGATAATACTGGACCCAGCTTAAGAGCCAGGTTAAATGATGGCGTTCTACTGTAGTGATAATTTTTTTTTGCCTTACGCTGCTGCTGCTCTCAGACCTGAATGCGCTGTAAAACTGAACGGACATAATTTACATTGTATTTCATTTTGAGACCCACTTGAAAAAGAAACTGTTCAATTTCAGCGCCCCGAATTCCTCAGATCGCAGAAGATATGCCATCATACCGTGCTACAATCGCATGGACAACGATTCGTATTTTGATCACCATCACGCAAGAGCTACAAAGATTCATAAAGTGAGAACAACTTACTTTTCTTTCATATTTATATGCGAGTGGACAAGTTGAATTACTATTGCTCACTATCAGGGTACATCACTTTCTCGATTTCGAGGTTTCGCAGTTACAAGTATTTTGCTCCTCAATCTAATCTAATTAAAATCGCAAGATAATACAGAAACTGTAGACTATGGGCCTCCACCTAAGTCCAGAGAAGTGTTTTGATACTGCATATGACGAGAATGAATTTTGTGATAATAAATAAATAACCAAAATATTAACACCTGTACTGTAATCAAAAGTAAACAAGGCAATAATTCATTTATTTATCATCAAACTACCCTGTAATATTAATTTTACTCATCACCTACATTCCAATAACCCAGTACCAGTGATCTTCGATTTACGAGCAAGTTTTTAGGAACAGAACTTGCACAAGTGGTTCAAAAGTATGTTTAAGTACTGTCTGTACACTTGCTCTGAGTTTTTTTTTTAGCATTTTTCTTTACATATTTCATACTGTTATTAACTTTTTTTCAGGTACCCGACTCAGCATTACTAACTTGCAATGAATACAAAAACCTCAAAGGGAAATGGTTCATGGATCCAGCGATCGACAAGACTATAATCGCAACGAAAGTTAACGAAAAGGTTAAATCAGTAATTGAACAACCAGCTGATTCGAATCAATAATATAACTGGTATGATTTTTTAATTGATTACAACCAACATTGCAATCCTCTCCTATCTGCTATTGAACAAATAAATTCTCCTGTATATATGATAATCTACTATATTTATGTAAGGTCGGGGGGTCGTTTCCATGCAGGCATTCTAGGTTTAAGCAATGGTAGCTGTTTATGTTCCATAATATTATATTTTCGAGTTACTAGGACTGGTAGTATCAATATTTGTTCGTATTTATCATAAGTTTATCTCTAGATGTATGAGGAAGATCGTTTGTTTGTTCACTATAGAAAACCAAATAGTTGGACCAAATTTGTGGTGGTGACTTAGGGTATCCCTGCACAGGTCATGGTGATTTTTTGATAACCTGGAGTCTGGGCATCCTCTAACAGCTTATTCCTCAGTTTCATATGTCTAGATATCACTGTTGTAGTATGACATATCCCACCCATTAACCCTATTAATGCAAAACTACATCAAATGCAACTAATACGTTTATTCACGCATTGCAAAAACATTATAAAAACTAAAAAAGGGTCAATTCATATTTCAAGTAAAAAAAATCATGCACAAAACGATGCTGATGTTCAAAATAAATTCAATAAAATAAATAAAAAGGTTTATGAACTTTTTTCATTGAAAAACGCGTGGTCTAGAGCCTGCTCGGCCGACAATCTCGTGAGAGGATTAACATCGAGCAGTCCGCTTAGTAAATCGTACGTAGATTGCGGTATATCTTGTACGGGATAAGGAGGCGTTACGATTTCTCGATGCAAACTTTTTTCACTAGTGGTAGACTTATTAGTGAATGGTGAGTTGGTATGTGTGGAGTTTGCCCTCGTTTCTGAAAAATGAAGTAACCACACATTGTAAATGCAAAAGTCGTAGCTGTATATAAAATTTGATGAACACTGGCTAAAGAGCTGTGGTCACCAACACGCAATTTGAAGATTAAATAATAGGATTCTTTTGACTATCATACATCATCAGACATGTTCAATAGCACATGTGGTTGTAGGATTTATTTATTTTCCTAAATATAATAGACCAGACTTGAAGAACTTATCTTATATACATGACCTTTGTTGTTTCAGGAACGCATCATGAGTGTTAATCAGGGTATCGCTGCGAGTACTTACCGAATTTGTCTGGTGTTTTCCCACTAACATCCCTCAATGTCTCCACAACTGTCTTAAGATCATTAGGGGGGCAGAAATATGACATGGATAGACGTTTGCCTGAAAATAAATAACAGATGATCAAGATAATGATTATATAGAAAATTTTCTCAAGATTATTAGACATTATACACACCTTAACAGGACTGGTCACTCATAGGAGTTCATATAAATTAGATTAATTTTTAAAATGGATAAACAAAATACTATTTTTATGTTTAGAAGGTGAAGCTGGAAAAACTAACTCATAAATATTTCCATGACTAGCGATTAAAAATACTTACTGCACGCCCTCGCCACTTGCTTTATCCTTTCTGTTCCAAATATAGTTATGATTTGCACCAGCGACTCCACGTCATTTGTCGTTTTGAACAATGGGTAATGCCCCGTGAGCAGGGACAGAAATATGACCCCGGCTGACCAGATATCCACAGCTATAAAGTAAAATTGAAAAATTAATAACGGGATTATAACAGCGGGAGATATTTATGTAAATATAATAATAATAATGTAAAAAGGAAAAATCATAAACTCATGTTAGCATATGTTTATAATAATAACAACGTATGAACTACCCAAGTATTCATTCTTTTTACCTGTAGTTTGATGTGGGCATTGGATAAGTACTTCCGGTGATCTGAATCCAGAAGTTCCTGCTCTCGGAGCTGTAGTCGATAACCTGTGACAAAGCGAACATAGTTCTCAAATAGATGTCAGAACAGTTTCATAATGGTCACAACCCCACACATGTACAATTTAGTAACCTCATCCCATTAGTCCACAACAAGTAGGTTAAGGCTTCCACTCCTTCATAATTCTACTGAGGTATCAGAACAACCCTTTGATATTTAGCATGGAACCCAAAGAAGGAAGCTGGAGTTTTCTGTGATCATTTTTTTAAGTTTTTATCCAGCCCAGAGGCCATATTTTTACCTAGCAATATACTGACCTATTGGGCATTGCTTGAATACTTTTAAATGTAGTCTGCTCGCTACCTCTGTGTTAGGTAATACAAGCCCATAGGAATCCCCAGGGAAGTAGGAGTTTCCCATGACAATTTTATCAGCAGTATGGCAAAGCCCAAGTCCCAAATGTGATAATTTTTCAGTAATATTTTATATTTTATTACCCAGTTGGACAAACAAATATCCCAGTCCGCTTTCTCTGCTATCAATACTCTAGTTCATACAAACCTTATATTGCACTGCAGACATGTGAGTTTTCCATTACACAAACATTCATTGCTGTTTTCCTTATATATCTGCGATTTGCTCGACTTTCCAAGTTTGCTTTCCACTCTCAGTTTACGTAAACTGGGTATCACGTCACCCACTGTTTTACCTGCCCTCGGTTTATTTTTCGAAGCGGCGATGTTAAACAGGTTTTTCCCGTCGTTCGAAAAGCACATCGCGGGCGAGGGTGACGTGAACACCCTGTCGCTTCCCGTACTGTTACCCCCAGGAGACGGGGTCGTTGGGAGGGGTAGGAACAAGGGAATGCCTCGAGTTTCGAACACCGGACGACTTGTCACTCTCGGTGGTATAGGGGTTCCAGGACAGAGCCTAGGGTCTTTGTTAATTTCACTGGGTTTCGGAACTGAACGAAATCTGGTAACTGTGAAAAACATATGGAATTTTGAAAATAATGCAATTGTGATTGTACTTTGTACTTTGTACTTTGCTCAAGATAATTTTCTACTACGTTATTAAATGTGAATCGACGATGTGATATATATTCTCTGTTTTCAGAATTTAAAAATGGGACAGTTTGATACTGTACCCAAAAAAGGCGGAACTATTTTGCATAAAATACTAAATAAGTAGCAGTCGTTGGTGCCTCATCACCTACCTCCTAGTAACAGTACGCTTCGATTAACAAATTTTCAATTTATTAACGAGATTCAGGACTGAAAATACTAACCTTGAAGATTTTCTGTATATATTCTCTTTGATGCTCCATTAACATCATCTTCTGCAGAGCGTTTCCTGGTGGCTATCCCCTTGTTATGGTGGTTTTTACTTTTCGCCAGTGCCACCATGGACAAGCTCCTTGTGTGAAGAGGAGAACACCGATCTTGCAGGGTGTTCGTTATTTGTCTCAACGGTTTCGCTCGATTTATTTCCGGTAACGGAGTGGATTTCATTCGTGGTGGGGAAGAGATTTTTGTCTGTTTTCCAGTCTTGTAATAACTCGCTTTGTGAGCTAAACCGAAATCGACCAGCACACCCCTGGAAAATAATATTTCCCTATTAGGATGGTTGTAGGACTGTTTCCCCACCTGGGGTCCAGGGGCATCCCATATGATGGTAGCTTTGGCATCATTCAATGCATAAATAGTATTTTGCTAACATGTCGTTTATCCATTTTTTATAACGGAAATCCAACTTTACAGAATTTATCTTTGCAAGTGACCAGTCCTTCAGACATGTGTATAATGCGCATTAGTAGTAAATGAAATTTAGTAATTGAATTACCAAGAAAGTGGTCACTGGTTTAATGGACTAAATATTCCACTCAAACTTACCTCTTGTTTTTCATGTCGTATAGAAAATTACTCGGCTTGACATCCCGATGAATGACGTTGAATTTATGCACTCTTCTCAGAGCTGTTAGTAGTTGCTTCATGTAATTGCGAACTTCGTTGAATGACATCTCTTTAATGAGGGACTATTGTGACAACAAGGATATGGTAACATCATGTAAAATACTTTAAATAAGAACATGTTTATGTCTCTTTTAAGTTAGCTTACCACAAATTTATCCGCTCTGCAATACGGCATCACAAACACGTGTTCGTTGTTGTGTCGTACGATATTTTTTAATGTCACCACGTTCTCACAGCCGCTGAAAATATAAACAGATAACAATACATAAACTGTGTCTTCGTAAAATGAATGCAATACTACTAGTATTTCTGTAGCAGATTTTACTGAAAATCTAATTCAAGATCATTTTTTCGCAAAGTATATGAGAACAATGAAAGTCTTAAATAAGTCTTTACCAATGTTGTATTGTAAAAATATTAATTTTAGAATCAAATTCAAAATTCTCGATTTGAAAGGAAATTCTATAATTATTCCCGTATACACTTGACTATGAGTCGAGATTTTTCACCTGACTTCATTTATAGTCAAGTCATGTTGAAAAATATCGTGTAATCGTGTATAGTCCTATTCACATCCGTTACAAAACTGTGTTACATATAGTGCAAAATATGGTATGGTATGTTAATCAGCTAACCCTATCTGCTTTAAGCATTTCGCTTCGAACAAGACTCGCTTCTGGTTGGACGACGCTTTGCAGATATGCTTCAAAGCGTAATAACGATTTTCTCCCTCGAGGTCTGTTGTCTTTTTGTTTGCAAGGTACACTGTGCTGAATGTCCCTGTAAATAATATTTAAACTTGAAATAAAATAGTCTTTTGATTTGTTATGTAAATTATTTTCAATACGTACCAAACCCGATCCTCTTCTTGATGATGAAGTCATTCTCAATTGACGGAACTTTAGCTATCAATTGTTCCACGGTCCCTGGCTTGTTTGTATCTGAATGTGGAATTCATCTATTAGACTAGATAACTAGTAGCAGGATGGGATGGGAGGACCTTTTCCCCCTCAATTTTAAGATGACCAGTGGTGGGTTTACCCCGTTAACAGAAGTTACTGAATTGTTTTGAAATTAGTTTTCCCTTATCAAACACATTTTTTCTCGGAGTAAAGGTACAAATTTGTGAAATATCCTTATCGGAGAAATGGTTACTAAAAAATTTGAATCCTTCCCCTGAAAATAACATGACATTACATTTACAGTGTTTACAGGCAGATTTCTCAGTCCTGCTTTATCACATCAGCACCAGTTGTTAAAAAATTTTCACACCTTTAGCGGTAGATTTCTTTCCTGCGTCCTTCACACATAGAGGTGTTACAATCGCAGCGTTACTTGACTCGATGTTGCTGTTTCTGCTTCGCAGTACAGCTTTGAGTCTTCGCCTAGCTGGGAACAAAGGGCTTGCAGGGGATGCTTGCTCATAAATTTCAGTTGTGTCTGCTATGGGAGATAAGATCCATTAAAATATGGAGAAATTAAATAAAACCAACGTAAATATGGTCTATCTCTATAAGGAATAAGTCTACTTAGAATAGGAAGTACCTTCACTCGAGCTGCTAGTTTTTACCACCTTCAGTACGTCCGTACATTTCACAGTAACGAATCTGGAGTTTTCGGTACAATTCCAGTGATCTATCCTCGTCTTTTTAGCGAAGATTTCGTAATTGTTGAGCAGCTCTAGGACTGATAATTTTTTTGCCATATTTCAAGCAAAAAAAATCGGAATCGAAAACTGAATATATAAAAATATCGATATATTAGCGACTCCATAATGTTTCTAAATACTCTGCTGCACATGCAACATAGTAGTCGCATGCGATCTGACTGCATTTCATTGTTGAATTTAGCAGCTGTCAACTAGCAATTTGGAAAACCTTTCTGCAGTCGTTCAGTAAGGAGGTAATTGGACTGGAAGAAGTCTTAAAATTTTTACAAGCAGTGACTCCGGCTATTATAAAATCTCATTACGCTTCATGGAACGAGTTAAATCAAAACAGAATAGAAGAATTTCCGAATTAATCACCGGATAAAACAAAGGAATGTGATTAGGGCTTTCGACAAACGCCCACAACAACAATGCATCGCCATTGTAGATTTAAATGTCGCGGAGATTTTCCAGACTCTATTCCCGTTTCATAAATAAACAAGATTTATTAATAATATTTATTTAATCTCGAAGGCCCACTTGCGAGACTTTTAATTTCGGTTAACCATTCTCATAACTCATTCCATTTATTTATCGAATAACCATAGACTTTTTAATAACTTCATCGTAGAATATTAACTTAGCTTATATACTTCATTAGTAATTATTTTTTTGTGATATTAATGCCTTTTGGGTCCAAATTTCACTTCAGTCATGATTACAAATCTTTAAAGCAGAAATTAAGATGCGCTTGGTTATTATTACCCCCGAATTCGCGTAGTAATCAATTTCACTGATTTGATAAAACGTAACACCTAATTTATCAATCTTAGCTCGACCTTCAGTGTTATCTTCTATTGCAGTTTGCGCTTTGCAATTTTTAGCTGATCATTGATTACCTGATTACGCTCACGCCTGATACCACGGCATGACTATTATGTGGAGGTTTCCATGTACATAGATATTGTGATGATGGATTTTTTTTATCATAAGTGCTGGGCAAGCGATTACTGCATAGGCATTGCAGGGTGCTGCTGAGTGCAGTATTAAAACGTAAGTTCACACTGCGTTGGAGTAGTTTGTAACTGTTTAAGTGAGGCAAGGAGGAAGTTTTAGTCAGGATTTGTCAACAAGAGAATTAATTAGGTCGTTGCGTAGTGTAAGGATAGCAGCAGTGAAGTAATTTGCCATTGATTAAGTCATTTGAATCAGAGTCGATTAATAGAACTCTTGATGCGTAAACGGAGAATGACGTAAATGGCCGCAGGGAACCTTGTAAACTGGTCGACGAATCAGAATCTCGAGCTCTATCTTTTCTTAAACACGTGACAAATTCTGGCCAATCGAGGCTTGTGTACGCGCTTCCTCTGTTTCGCCATCACGAGCTCATTCTTACCAGCGACCTTCGAAGGGTGTGGACGTGTTATTATGCTGCTGTCAGTTATATCTAGCTGTAAATACGACATCGAACATCGACTAACGACCGAAGGAGAGGTAAATGTTAGATATATGTAGATAGGATTTAACAGTAACGTAGTAATGAATGTTAGTAGTCAAAAGTCGACCGAAAGATGGAAGACATTCAAAGACGAAAGAATGCCGTGGCTTCAACTGTTGATAAGTTAATTTAATATGCTTAATGCTCTGTTCATATTTTTTATACAATTGAATGAAATATATCGTTTATTTTGAAATATATGCGGTGTTTGTGTTATTTAATGCACATTGAAATACATTGTATATCGCAAACCTCGTTAGGATGTAAGGTCTTTGGGATTTGAAAGCTAGCAGCGAAAACAATCGGAGTTGGATAGGTTTGTATTCGTCGTTCAAGTTATTAATGTGTCACAAATGTGAATAAATGGGGCTTGTTTTTAGATATATTGTATGTAATTTTGCAATGGATACGTAGAAATAGGACGAGTAGAGTATGTCCGCCATATTGGAATGAAATAGGAGAGAGCGTTGTGATTGGACAACGTCGCGTGACGAAGAACGTTAATGAGCGAGGAATAGGAAAAAAATGGCGATTGTAGCGTTCAAATGGTGGATGATACTCGAATGGTGTCTGCGTTTTGGTAGCGTAACTTTGATTCAATGGGAGTTTGGATAGAACGCGGTGGTGCATTAGACCTATTTTAATGGTTAAACGGTACAACGCCGATTTAACGCGAGTTATGACGAACTTACACCGTTGTATTTCTCCTTAACCGATTTTATTTATTTTCTGTTGAATTTTTCTATTGTTGTGTATGTATGAAGTCTGTCTCGCTGCGTACTTGTTTCCGCTCGTGCACAGCATAGAAAGATGACTATACTTTTCTATATCACTCGTCCTTTCTTATTAGTTAAATACTGTATATACTTTGCGTGTTATGAAGTATTGAAACCGAAATATATTCTTGTACTGGAGACGGGAGAAACCCCTGAAGCTTCAATAACTTCATATAATTGAAGCTTCAAAATTCTCCGAAGACCACTTATCTCCCAAACTAGCTTCGATTCTAGTAATAGGTTGAATTGTTTCGTTTATGATAGTCTAATATAATAATAGTCTAATATCTTATCTTTTGCATTATCACAGACGAATATTTATCTATACAATTAAAGCTCTATGGTAATTTTAGGAATGAAAACTGATCTGAGAGACTACAGTAAATCTGTGACAATGGTAAGTAAAAATGTTCTTTCATGTCTTCTTTACTTTCATAACTTTATGAACTACAATTTTCTTATAGTATAGTTATAATATTTCGCTGTAGGTGATGATGAATATATCTAATAATTCTTCTTTTTACTGTGGCTTACTTTTCATTGACTTATTTCTTGAATTCTTTGAAATATTATTCATAATGGCAGAATATTGAGTGTAGGAGTCCTGACAAGTTACTTCCCCATTTAATGCGGTATTCCCTGATTTTGCTACTTTTGATTAAGCATTAAATGTATCTGACTTCTTATTATCTCATTTAAACATAGAATATTCAAATAATATAGTGAAGAAGTTATTCGGCGAGTCGAGCCAAAAACACTAAATACTATGCTATATATTTTTAGGTAGTCAGCATCAGTAATTTATGTAGAGTGTATGTCGGTTCATGCATTTACATAGCTCATTAGGCCGTCATGTCGAGAAGAAAGAATATTTTTATCACAAAGAAACCGAAGCTCAGAGCTCTTATTCACTAAGTTTGTAATGATTCAATTTAGCTTTAACACTGATTCCTGAAGAAATTTTTAAGGATCCAGATGCATTATCACAAGAATTAATGGATTAATATTAACAAGAATAAAAGCTATTTTCTTAACTCAGGCTTTTACCTACATTGAATAAATATAGTTTTAGTTGAGGTCAGGTTTGGACTAGAGTTAGCTAGTGTGAAGGAAATGTACTACTCGAATTGTACAAAAAAATATGTGTGTTTGTATATGATGACAAAGTAAAGTTGTAAATGATTGTTCAGAAGATTCATGTTATTTTTATTTGTTTAGGCTACCGAGGAGATTGTAGACCCATTGTCGTTGTTGAAATTGCTTTCCCCAATGTTAAATTTGAAAGGCGGAATAGCAGGAACTTCGGAAGTTACAAAAATTGTCGGGTAGGTGAAAATTGCTGAGTTTCTGATATTTAATTTTGGGTAATTTTTTCGTAGATTACCATTTTCCGGGAATATTCTCATGACAAGTAAAAAGTTTTATATTTGCTATTAGCATTATTATTTTGCTACTGTTTTCTAGGAAGTTTTTGGGAATTCTGGAATAAATGTACAGGGTAATATGAGACTTACCAAGGGTTTGTGAAGTAGTTTAAAGAATTTAATATCACTGGGGTTAGCTGGTTTGGTTAAATGTAAGTAAATGACAAAACCAGGCCAGAATCATATATATTTTGATGTTTCTAGAATTGAGATTGGTTCGAACGTACTTTTTGAATTGTCATCTAGTAATATTTTTACCACTATACTTCTATATTATAACATACAATGGTAATTATTCAACAATTTATGATAC
This sequence comes from Halocynthia roretzi, assembly GCA_013436055.1. Classification (NCBI taxonomy): domain Eukaryota; kingdom Metazoa; phylum Chordata; class Ascidiacea; order Stolidobranchia; family Pyuridae; genus Halocynthia; species Halocynthia roretzi. The sequence continues at coordinate 70,841 of QRAM01000394.1, forward strand.
TGAACGCTAAAATTCTATCTATTGGATGATTTGAGCTATGTTAAAGCTCATAGGATTTATCTATACATGGTGTGCACCATGTGGAGTTCCATCCTTTTGATCTGAAATACCTGTCCTAGGAGCTAGGTTACTCCAATTTGAGAATGAATCACTGCTATAATTGAATTGTATTTGCCTTGTAGAATGATGAAAGTTTCCCAGAAACTTGTTGGTCACTGCATATATTTGAATATAATGAGAGTCACAACGTCGTATGAAGTTTTGGATAAATTCATCACTGACGGAGGATGGAGGTTAATGAACAAATGGTTGTCCGAAGCAAAAGAAACAGATAATAATCCAATAGTAATGGAAATTTTAAAGGTAGGTGTCGACTCTGGATGTTTCTACCCTCTACTTTTACATAATATTGTACCAATGGATAGTGAGTAAGTTACTACAGTGTAAATTCATTGTAACACACCGTGGTGTAAAGTGAATTCGTATATTTTTCTGTGGGTTATTGGACCTTTTTTAGTAGGTAAACCCTAGGATCCGGTTTCCAGACCCCCCTTTTTATAGACCTTAACAATCTTGTTACAATGAAGTTGCACTGTACTTGTAACATAGCAATATTTGTTGGGGCTATCGTTATTATATCGTTGTTAAACTTGTTAAGTAATGATGTCCAAATTTTCACGTTTAACCGACAGCAACAATCAATTAAAATTTGAGATACTTATTTTTAATCATGTACAAGTCATTTTTCACATATAACTCAATAACAAAATGTGGGGTAACTACGTAATGGCAAGGTATATGTAACTATAGCAATTAGTTTTATATTAAAGGTTACTTCACAGTCAGAAAATTTTACACCAATCATTTACTTACAATAAATTAGAAATATAATTTTTCTAATGCACAAATTGCTTAGTGATCTAACTTGTACTAAGAGTTGACCGTTATGTTACCGCAGCAAGATTTTAGGGAAGTGTAGACTAGCTGAAAATTCCTAACATAATTAATACTTTGAGGAAGGGCAGCTCAGTTTTCACTTGTAGTGTAACCTAGTTTATACAGAAAAAAATAAATTAACTAGAGAGATGACTCTAATAGAGTTCGTTCGTGAATTCAAAGGATATATGATGTGATTATGCAATTCATAGTTTTATATTGTCTGTAGTATGTGAATAGTATGCTTACCCTATTGTAGCTGGTGATTCATAAGACTTTAATAATGACATACAAATTATGCTATGATAGAATTGTGAAATTCCATTGTGCCAAATTTAGCTTGGCTAGATGCAGTTCATTTATTGTATAAAAGTGTTGTTTCTGAATCTCAGCCTAGTTATTACTGAAGTTTGTTAAACCAATAGATTTCATTAATTCTGTATTTAATTTTATCATATTTACTTCTTCAATAACATGGTGTTATGAAGTCACAGCATAAATGTGTTATTAATGTGGTTAGGCAGGTTCCGGTTTCATAAACCAAAGAGCACAAATTTTCCCATATTCAGTTCTTAATTTCATCTTGGTTACATAACTGCAAAATTGTATTTAGCTTCTGCAAAGGTTGCCACTGAAAATCTATCATTTACGCGAAAATAACACACCAAAAATCGTGAAACATTTTGCAAAGTCCTCAAATTCAAGTGAGTGTCCTCAGTACAGCAATTCTTTTTATATTTTATTTTAAAGAAATTCACATAAATGTTTCGACGTTTTTTTTACAACCCTTTATGTTTCTTATGTGTTTCATTAATTTCTTTCAGAAATCAAGTCATTAGCATCAGCTTTAATGAACTGTTGGCTTGGAATTATTCGTGAAAGTTCAACACCAGGTAACTAAGGATATTAATTTACATTTCAGCAATTCCTGTTTAGTTATTGATCAGAGACAGTAGTTGCTCCCGCTCTATGGAATTTGGGGAAGTATTTGATTTGTATTGTTAATATGCCTGTGGGTATTGGATTGGACTCATTCAAGTAATTGTTCAAAGCTGGAATCTCTTATATATAAGGTTGCTATTTTTTAATCCGCTTCAATCCTGATAATCTGCTCCTGCTCCTTAATTCCTTTCAATATTATAAAGAGTATAGTTAGGACAGGATTTACCAATATGCCAACTTATATAAATTCGTGAGCCCATTGAAAGCAAGTACCACAAGTAGGTTAATCCTGAGTAGAATAGCATATGCTTATATTCATGGACACAACCGGAAATGCATGGTCCGAAACCTCTTTTAGACCAGACCAAATTATGAATATCGATTCGCATTGAACATTTTCATAAACTGTTATGTACTGTTTTTATAATAAATCCATCCTTTAAATTTTATATTTAACTGAAAGTAATGAGAGTCTATGTTGATTTAAATACACATCAGAATTAGTGATTACTAACCGCATTGTTGATTAATTACATTATCTCGATTAGTCTGGGAAGACTGACAAGACAATGTATATTACATATACTTCCCCCTCCCAGATGTTGATATAAAGAAAAAGACTTTTCAACCCTGATAATCTCCTCCCTCTCTTGATCTCATAATAATGTAAAAGCCATTGTGACTAATAGAGTATTGGACTTTAAAAATAGCATATGCTACTATTGCATCATACTCTCCAGATGTTGATGAGAAGAAAAAAAACAAGGATAAAAAGAAAAACAAGGGCGATAAACCACTGAAACCCATTCCACTGAAAAACGTTGCTGCTAAGGCATCAGATAATGAAAGGAAAAATGTGACCCCGGTAATGAAGGCACCATCGTTCGCAAAAATTAGGAAAACAGGTAAATAATTTGGTAATTGGAACTTGGGCTACCTCTTTTTGCTGGGGTTCGGTTAATGGTTAGTAGTATTTTTAAAAATTGAATTAAAAAGAACTATTATCAAAAAACATTTTCTAAGACGTCACCTTCACTTGAACCCCCAAAGATGAGGTAGAGCCCATTCTATAGTAATACGTAATTGTTCTAAAATTTCATTTTCATGTTGTCAATTATTCAGGTCTTGAAACAGAACTACCTCCACCGAAGAAAAAAATGAAAGCAAACGCAGATAAAAAGACAATAATCGGTAAAAGAAATAGTATCGACAACGAGAAAGACTGTCCCGTTCCAGAGAAAAAACTTAAAGCGATTGCTGATAATAAACCTAAGAAAAGTAAGATCATAGGCTGGTATTATAGAAGGGTGATAAGATGGCTTGTTGGAGGGTAAGAGGATGAAATCGTTGGAGTCGTGAAATTATGTTCCTGCTTTCAACAAGAGTTTAAGTCACAAGCTGTGTCATGTATTGTTAATCTTGGTTTCATAGCATTGATTGAATAGTATTAATACAATGCTAATTTTCATGTCAAAGAAAATACTATTACCGTATTTATATAAGTCACAATCTAGAGCAATTTGATATCCAATTAATTATAGAAGATACCCATACTCGAGTCTAAGCCAAGCCCCATAGTTTGACTTGTAAACTGGGTGTCAAACCAGAATTAAAATTGCAGCTCAGTTCGGTCGCATCTGATCTTTTTATTGCAGTTAGGTGCGACTTCACGATAAAGTAAATACGATAGTTTTAAGTCGTTAATAGAGAAGTTGCATGCTGTATTACCTGGCATATGCTCACATGCTATAAAAAACATTTCAAACGTATACTGTATGGTGGTTTAGTGTGTCTTATAATAACACCAAAATCCTGGGTGTATAATTTTTGATATTTTGTGGGTTTGAATCTCACACATAGAAAATGATGTAGTACAAAATGTAAGGGTACAAATTTAGTCCCTTTCTAGTTATCTAAATATGTATGGACATCTTCGTGCATTTTCTACATTCTTCACTAAAAACTGTTTTTCACAAGGTTTCTTAAGATTAACTTCATCCTTCTACTGTAGTTACAATATCAGAAGGCTTCATGGACGCGTTAAATTCGGCGAGCAATCCGGTTCCTCTCCCAGTAAAGAAAATAAAACGAAAACCTCTCAAAGGCGCATCTTCTAATAATTCTGGTTTGGGAAAAACAAGTCCTTCGCTCGATGTTTTTGCTGGCGACTGTAAGTATCTGATAGTTGATTTTAAAAATAAAGATTATATTAGGAGACACGATTCATTCCATGGGTGGAGTAAAATTTTCCAATGTTCCCCATATCCACACTCAAGTGCAGGGGAATCTGGAAATTTGAATCAACCGTAGACACAGCTGTGTTGACAGAGCAATATCTAGTTGTCAATGCTAGGTATCTGCTAATAAATGATAAATTTGATAAGTTAGGAATGTGCTGTGGTTTTGAAATTCATTTGAATTATAAAATAAATTAGCGGAGCCTTTTTCATCAAGGTATATCCAGATTCTTAAATTGGCCGCTGGGGGCATTAGAGCAATCCTTAAGTTGGTAAAAATCCATTAGGAAATGATATATTGTTTCACAGCAATCAGACAAACTTTCGTGCTTTCAGATTTTAGTAACAAAAATTAATCTAACATGGAACCACGTGACTATAGATTTTCGTCTTTCCAGAAGTCAGTTATTTAATGATATAACATTACAAGTGATTTCCCAGCTATCCCCTACCATAAATACACACTATTTTTCTACTGCCTTATTGAATTCCTACAGTCTAACGTGATCGTTCATTCAAACCTTTTTTCAAAAAAGTGGGGTTAATTGGGATTCAATTCTTTGAAAAAAAATGTGCAATGACCCAGTTACACTAAGGAAAAAAATTCATAACGAGAGGTTTTCAGTTCCTCGCGAGATAGCTTCTCACCATTCCATGTTTTATTCAGCAACTGATTTCGGCGCAGGCGAGCTAATGAACCGACTGAGTCCAAAAGGCAGCGAATCTCCGGTGTCGACAGAGGCCGCGAAACCAAAACTCAACAAGTACGGTAAACCGAAGAAGAACGTCCGCTGGGTGATGGAAGAGAGACTCGTAGCAATTAAATATTTCGAAATCGACGAAAACGAAAGAGGTGAGGATGCAGAAGACAAGCGGGAAGAGTTTCGGCTCGAAATGCTGTGCTTTCTGTGGTTGTGTTTGGCGCAGGCTGTTTTTACAACAACAGTTCTGTGCCGAGCTCGGCTCCTAATAGCTACGTCCCAGTGCAAGTGTTGATGGTCGTGCCAGGTTTTCATTTATGTGCAATTTTTTTTGTACGATTATTTACACAATGTTACCTAACCATGCAAGATTTTTTTAGTAACAGGTTCCTTCAAGATGTCTACGAACTTTCTATGCACATTATATATTTTTACACAAAAATTTATTTTAAATTTAAAGTACAATTTCTTAAGGCTTGGATCATGGCAAATTTAGATCTCGGTAGTATATAGCTCAGTCAATTCATTGTTATGCTGAATCGAAAAGAAAATCATCTTCCAATTAAATTCCTTTCTGCTGGAAGCCATGGATGGTAGAGGCTGCAACTGGAATCGATTTGTTTGCTGTAAAGGTCTCATGCTCTGTTCTGTTGTCAGTCCACATTGCGTATTCTTAAAACTTTACATAGAATTCCACAGGTTCAGATTTTACATTGAATCTGGAAATCACATGTTGCTATTGGAATTTGACCATATAACAGTAGTGTAAGACGAAGGCAAAAAAAATAGATTATGTAGGGTTGCTGGCAGGTTAAGAGGTTAGTTGCCAGCCATATATAATCTGCTTGTGAATTGTACAATAAAATGGGCAGGTAAGGTTCGCCAAACCATAACGTCGTAACTTCAAAATATTCACAAAAATACAGTTGTATTCATTAGAATAGTGATACATAAATGACGATGGTTAAATGGTAAAAAAAAAAGTAAAAACTTATTATATGAATATTACAGTCTCGTGAGTCGATCCAGTAACTAATTCTTATGCTAAGCAAACCCAGTCTAGTAACTAATACAAAAAACCCTCTTCTGAACAAGCCATGATCTTTATACCGCCACGGAGGGCAGTTAGAAATTGTCGCCTCGGTTACGATGTACTTGTGTGAGTGATATATTTGAACTTCACCAATTAAACTTGGATAAATTAAGGGTAAATCGTTTTGCAGGGGGTTGATTAACTTGAATCTGTCGGGTTAATAAAAAAGGTAGAATTCCTGTTTCCGTTCCAAACTAAATAGTATTTATTCGCCAGTGACCAGGCACTTTTAATATATGTAAACGTAATACAACATTCCTATGCTTGTTAGTGATCTGGCATTCCACCGAACATTTACCCTTTGTATCCATTGATACCAAATTGTGGTGTTTTCAATTGACACATGGTCGGTATTGCTTTCGATATGGAAAGAAAGTGAACCGAAAGTTCCTCGTCAGTATAGTACGCGTTTCCGATAAACTGTTTATTGTCACGACGTGAAGAATTTTTTCTCTCGCTCAGACTCTCGTTTTCCCGCTCTCAGACTTCTCTCGAATTATGTCCGAGAGTGTCCATGACAACGTTCCGCTAGATGGCTCTATCCCTCATCTCAGCGAAATCACGTTTCCTCCGCATTTGAAAGTTTTTAACATATGCGCGAGATTGGTTAGCGTAACGCATTTAAGATGTATAAGTTTTGCTGGGTTTAAATGGACGGCAGTGAGGTCATTTCCGCCCATTATTTTGTAGTGCGTTGGGTTGTAGAAAATGTAAGGTTGCTCGACATTCTTTTATGTCCACTACTGTCCTTCGACGCTCGTATTCCGGGAAGCTCTATCTAAGTACACTATACTTACATACAGTTATTACAATATTCATGGTTTAATTTTTATAATGGAAAACACAATAGTCTATTGTACTTGTTCTATCAGTAGGTTTAGTACAGTACAAATGGAGCCATCATCTCAATATTTCTATTGATTAACACCCAATAATGAAATGACTTGAGAAATTAATCTCCATGTCAAGCATCCTAGAGGTGCTGCACATACACACAAACAGACTTGCAGATTCTTTATATGTGAGATAATAACTACAGTTTACTGTTTTTCACTCGTGCTTTTGTGTGACTATCTCTCTGCTATTCCAGCCCAAATTCCCAAAAATTGAAATTACTATATTCACTGATGTAAAAATCCACTCTTTTTGATTTCATCCTTAATTTAAACTTATTATTGTAATCAATTAAATCAACACTATAATGCACAATAATATATCATGCATTTGTAGAAATAACAAGTTCTTCCTTCCACGAAAATTAAAAAATTCCTATTCCTATTTAAATTCCTATTTCACTTATTGAGCAATCTTATTGAAATAGAGATGAAGTGGATGTATTTGTATTGTAATTGTAACTGATTTGTAAAGGAAAATTGAAGGAAAACTATTGGGACACTTTCTGCTCACAAGCTCATTTCTATTTTCTATCATTGAAAAGCATTTACAACAGATTTTCACTGCACGATCAAGTGATTGCAGGCTCCAGGGCAATTATTATCAATGTATGCAAATAGTATTACACCTATTCCTTACAGATTCTGTATTATTTGGTGCTTATAAACTTAATGAGAGAGTAAAGAGCAAAATATTTGTAACTTGGAAACCTCTTGAATAAGAGAATTGTTGTGTATTTGATATTCTAGTAAGTCTTTGATCAATGGTATAAAAGGTTCCTTTATATTTCAGTTAATGTGACAAAGTTTCCCTTCTATAATGATCCGGCCATGTCAAAAGTTCTTAATCGAATACAAGTTGATGGCCGTAGAGGTATTCGAGTGGTGTTCCAAATAAATAAAAATTTGAGTACAGCACACAAAAGCACTTTGACTGAGGAATACTGTATATACTTGACTATGAGTCGAGTTTTTTACCTACGAGGTACTCCAAAATTACTATCTTGACTGGTGGTCGAGTCATTTCTGATAAAAAAAGACTTGTTTAGCTTTTGTTCCTAACCACATACTCGATGCTCAAGGATATACGGTATATAATCACATTATTATATATAGTTGTACCTTCAGGCAGCAGTATATTAGTAGTGGTTAAATGAATACTCCTTTTCTTGGATGCTACTAGGAAATTTATGTAGTACATTATCGTGATTGTATTTTCACAATATTCATTTATTCCTACTTAACTGGAATATGGGATGTATTCACATAGTGCAATTGGTCCTAGAGTGAGAGCCAGTTCCATTTTTGGCATTAAAACTCCTTAATTCCTTGATCTGATAACAAAGTATGTGTATGGTAATCGTAGAGATGAGCTCTCTTACGTTCATTGAAGTATTTTGCGTGCATGTATCAAATAATCCTTTGCATTGAATAGATATATGGAGTCAAGCTTATAAATGGGTTAACAAATCAGAATTTATTTCTTTTATCCTATTTCATACCTGAAAAAAATGTGTAATATTAAAATATACAGTTGAATTTTTAGGTTTATTATTATTATTTATTATTGGCACTTTTTTTTGATCTTATTTGGCACAATCATCACCACTTGCACATCTTGACCACCGTTTATTTTTTTAACTTTTGATGCTTTGTTCCTCAATTTAATATTCTTCACTTTTCGTATAATAAAACCATGTTTGCACTTTTCGTATGGTACTGTATGATGTATAACTTTTTTGATATTCAATATATTTATTATTTTCTGCACAATTTAGTAAACGTTTCGACGCAAAGCTTTAAAGACGCACAACACAGAGAACTTTTGTTCGACAGACAACAACTTATGAAAGGGAAAATGCATATAGGGGAAAGTAATGATAACAGAGGGGATGATTGGAGAAAGCCGTTGCCTATTGAAGATTTAGAAGATTTAGTGGTTCCTGGTTGTAACAGGTAATGACCAGCTCATACTGGTTGTAACTGGTTTGATCCAGATTTGGTTCTAAGTGGGATTGTATTTCTTTTAGTGGTATCGTTTTCCCTTTGGGGTTTTTCAATGTGTTAAGAGTGAAAGCTCCAACAATTATTTCACTCGACACAGCATTCAATCTATGCTGGAAAAAGTTGAAAAAGAGTTTTAGGTTAATTTTTACATGAATTTATTATTCATTATGAATGTTTTTGTGGTATAATTTTTTAATTCGTATGAAGCATGGTTTGAAGGCCAGTATTTTTTTCTGTATCCAGTAATTTTTCAAGTCCAACTGATACTAGATAATGTTATATAACTACATTATTTTAAAATTGATTTTCTACGTACACTATTTACTAATTATGAACTTATATTTTCATCAATAACCCTATCTTTCTCTTTTTGCAGTATCGAAAAAGACATCCAGTCGGAGAGAGAAAAAACAGTGTTAACGGAGATCTTCCTCACAAAAGAAATGGTCCCCGAATCACCCGCGGAACCCGATCCTGAACCTTACGAAATTTTACAGCCGAAAGTCATCCCGTTTGATGATGTAAGTATTGTTGTATACAATTTGATTGAATATTGTACACCACTGCCTCGATTTCCAAGTCAGTGAATCTCCTGAAAACTTGTCCGTAAGTCAAAATTCATTACCAACCGCTCATGCGGTTGAGATTAAGGGCAAAAAAACTTTGAAAACTCGTTAAGTTAACCCCTTGAAATGGGGTATTAGTGTACTTTAATATTTAAATCTGGTGTTTTCATTATCAGGAAAACAGTGTAATGGAAACCATGGAACCTGAGCAGGAGATCGGTAGCACTGGAGATGAAATCATTTTGAAGAATATGCTGACAGGTATTCAGTCACAGAACGGTGATGTCGATCTCACGGAAAAACTAAAGCAGATTCTACAAACTGCGAATGGTATGTGTGAATATTTACATTCGCTGAAGCATCTGAATCAGTGGCAAACTGGCCATAATGGAATTTGGGCGATGACTGGTGGGACGGTACCGCTAGGCTGCATGGAAAAAATAGTATTGAAATGCGAGAATGTTAAACCGTTCCTCACTAATTATCAAAAGGTTCACTTCTGCCACCTCATAAATATTGAGTAGTGGAAGATATAGTTTAGTAGAAGATATAGTTTGGCACCACAGCATGTTGTAGACATTCTAGGAGAAGGGTGCCTGGGCCAGTTGCAAGACCCAGTCTGGATATCAATCTACTAATAAATCTAAATCCACCACCGATATCTGTCGGCCCGCTAAAACTAACTTGCCATAATGATATGCAACAAATGTGTTGAAATTCTTTTTTCTTACATTATATGTTTATAAATATTTGATGACATTTGGCGATTGCAATATAATTATAGTAATATATATATATATATATACACACCTGATTAATACAAAATGCAAACATTTCGATAAATGTTTCACTGATGGGCTCACTGATGAGTTTTGCCTAGGGATCACAAGTAGGAAAATTCGACACTGGTTACTTGGTTATCAATGTTGAAGTTGGTATACCTGAAATTAATCAATCTTATTATCTTGCATGCAGCTATGACCAATGTGATCCCGAACCAACCAAGCACCGAAATTCAAAAAGATCAGCCTCAGCAAATTCAACCACAAGACAGCAACACGATATGGCAAAATGGCGCAGGCATCCAGCAAGGTGGCAACCCTCAAATAATGCAGCCCAATATGAATGGACAAAACATGCCTATGGGACAGATGGGATTTTACGGGGGCCCCATGCAAATGATGATGCCGATGCAAGACCCAAACTATTACGGACAGAACTGGAACGCGGGGCACATGCAAAATCCCGCTATGATTAACGGCCACCAGCAGTATGGTAACTTCAACAATCCTAACTGGAGTGGGCCAAGATGGAGAAGAGGAGGTCCTCCTCAAGGTAAGCTGATATTCAGGAACCATATAGTGTATTTATATTATCTGAAGGCACATGCCTTGGCTGCACAGGTGGTGAAACTGAAAGCATATTATAAACCAATTTGTGAAACCATGAAATGTGAAGTTGTAATTTTGATGCAATGCCTCAATTTTTTAATTGAAGAATAATTTGATTCGTATTTAGGAGTTGATATTATAGTTTTGAATGTGGAATTAGGATTCTTGTTCAAATATCAGTTTTTGAAGGCGTGGTCGATTGTATATACGAGAATTTACGTATTTTCAATGTTATTTGAAAATTGAATAATTAAATTTGAGTATTATAATTAATTATCCTCTTGTATATTTGTTTACAGATAGGGGAAATTGGAGAGGAAGATGGAATAATAATAATAGCAACAGAAGAAGATGAGATTCTGCAACATCTTGTACAAATAGTGCATCCATCTACCAAACCAGTGTTACAATTAACATTTTGCGAATCAACCGAAATAAAAACGCTGGGTAAACGCTTGCAAGAGGTCAGGAAAGAGACAAATTTCCTGTGCATATCACCCGTTACAAGTGTCTTCTCCCAATAGTTGCCATATTTGAACAGTCAAAACACAGAATGCCTCAACACATCATAGTACCATGACTTAACTATGACCCAAATTCAATTTAACTCAGTCTATATAATATTTATACAAACTCCAGCTCCAAGCAAGAAGTTTGTAGTTTTGTCCAGCTACAGTAAAAGTGAAACATACGGCAATGGTCTGCAAAAACTGATGGAAGCTGAAATTCAGGACATCAGGAGAATTCTTTTATTCTTCTCAGACAAAGATTTTGATACCTAAATGCAGGACATACCCGGGAAAACCAAGCCATATGGTAACCCTATCCCACCCCTCTTGATCCACCTTTGCAAGTGCCAAACATTTCTCGTTTACCACTGTGGTTTCCATACAAGAACCGAGAACGAAAATCAAGTTTCCTGTTGTTTTTGTGACGTCATGGAAACCGTTATTCGTCGCTAAGCAACTGGATTTCAAAAGTGCATCTGGTAACGCTTTGTCTGGAATTAAAGTCGCCTTTTTTTTCTCTCACCCGGTTTTGGTTTTTCACTCTCATCATGCATTACTTCCGCGATATTATTTTACTTTGCCTTGTTGTTCCATGCGCTGCTGCCAGACTTTATTTTTATAAATAAACCGTATGAAAAGATGTGGTGGTTAGGAAATACGGTTCAGCAACCAGCTTCAGAAATGATTAACTTTGATAGAAATCCCGTGCCCTGGTACCAGATGTCAATAAGTGGTTTAATAGATCGAGAATATATTTCCCGTATTGGAAAGTCGACTGACTTTTCCATGATTCGGTACCAAGTGCACAAACTGGTAATTGATTTTGAGGAGACACTGGGCAATGCAGGACAATAGTATTTGTGGTATATAATGTGTTCAATGAGAGATATAATATTACCGTCCATCAGATTCTAGAATTTAGTAATTTCCATAAACTTTTATAATAACTGATGCAGCTAATTTCGAATTGACAACATACAAGTCCGGTATAATTACGTCATAAGGGATGAAATGCTGATTGGTTCATTTCAACCAATCAGCGTACTAGTCACAATCAGTCGCCTGGCACCTGGCGAAAATTTACTCCTAATGTATTCTCCGTTGTTTGGCAGCCCCTAACTTATATTTTCGCGTTTATTTTTGAACGTACGTAGAAGCGTATACATTTAACAGGGGAAAAACACCTCGTTGCTGATTTTTTTTTTTGGTTTTTCTATTTATTGTTATGCTGAATGTGATAGTTTACTTGCGATTTGTAAGATATGTTTGCATTCCATCTTTACAATGTATATACTGCTATCTTTTGAGAATACGAAATGATACAATACTGTGTTGCTGTGTGCGTATTGTCCTGCGGACTGCGAACCGAATTTGTGCGGCCCGTGGGAAGCTTCAGTTTTTGAATAAAGTACGGCCCGTAACAGAAATTCAGTGCCACTTTTTTGATGTTATATGAATAGTGAAGCGAAGCGTCTTGACCAAGATAAGATCCCACATCTGAGAAAATTGATGGCATCTAAAATGACAATGTTTGGCTCAACGTACTCGCGTGACCATTTTTTTTATCCGGTTGGGTGTATTTAGCCAGGGAGTGCTACTAAGTTTTAAAACCAAGTACGCTATCGGTCTACGTTCATATTCAGGAGCGCAAACATTTTAGCTGCGCTTCAATACAGATTTTTGGTGGATTGTAACTATTGTATTGTCGCCTATTTGTTTTCGACCCTTGTTGCTTCTCCTGAAATTCTATTCCCAAACTTCCAACGCATAGGATAGTTTCAACTTGATACCGTTTAGCGTTTCATATACGTTAGCTGAGCTACTGAATTGTGAGTTTGCTTTGTACGCATACCATTTTATAGCAGCGGTCCCCGAGGCTGCGGACTCGTTTTGAGAATATTGGAATCGCGTTTCGCAACAAACTTCAATCGTAGAATGATATTCAATGTACTTTGACAACTATCGCTCCGAATTCGACGAGCTTGTGAAACAAGTTCAAGGACAGGGCTTAATTGAGATTTTGCGTGTACTTCAAGATGATTTTTTAAATAAATAAATCATTTTTTGCTAATACTAGTCCCTGTATTATATCATTCATAGCGTAATTTCAGTCCTCGAAAACCTATGCTGGCAGGGAAAAAGTCCGCGGCCTTAAAAGACTGTTCAAAATTCAAGATGCTTTAATCAAATGTACAGTCAAATAACATTGAGACATTGTGAAACCGAGTAAGAGCGAGGAAATAATAATCAGTAACCGGCAAGCGCGAATAAAAATTAAAGGTTCTGTGGATTTTAATGGCGGATTCTCGTCTGACTATTCTTGATTCTGTTCTAGGATCTAAGTCTAGACAAGTTAAAACCACGTGATGTTTGATGCGCAACAAATGCTATCCTGACAAGTCGGGATGATATTCATTATTAACCCGTGCTTCACCGACAGACGTCGACGTATTTAAACTAATAATCGAAGTCTCCTTTTTGCGCTTCACGGGATAATCGTGTAATTACTCTTTTCTTCCTGAAGCAAGAAAACTCGTGAAATTTTTCCTGCTTGCGCAATTTAGTTACATGGAACATTCTGACAACGTGGCAGCTCTGTTGGTCAGGGCATGGTTAGCGTTGATAGATAGAATTGTTTTCTTCAGCTATTTTTTTATATCTAACTGAATATTCGTAGTAACTTTGCATCATATTTGCTCGTGTAGATAAGCATAAAAATTTAAAAGTATTAAAACAGTAAAGAGAAAAACTGTTGATGCATCTAAAGCACGGTACAGCACGAGAATTTCAACGTACATTCAAGGTAAATGGTAACGACCTAACTGATAAACTTGCTTGTTTTTTATCTTTGCATTATCAGTTAGTTTTGCTTCAGAAATTGTTGAACGTATGACTTCAGACTGGTTAGATGACATTTAATAGAAAAGATCAACTTTGTTATGTCTTATTCCTATCCTTTAACCAAAAATCGTACTAGTATAGTAATGTAGATTAAGGGTAGGTAAGGTTTGTGTGAGGAGTTGGATTAACGTTAACTAACCCTTACCCTAAGAAAATCTAGCCTATAACCCACGCCTAATATGCATACACCCCTCGGAAAGCTTTCCTACTCTTGCGTAACCAGGTTTCCAGTGGAACCACGAGGAATTCTCAACAAAACATTTACCCCTCGTTAATCACCGTAATATGTTAAAGGTGCTTGTCTTGAAATATATTGTTAGTTTTCAAGTACATAGTGTACGTGAGCCGCCGGAGTTTCTAGCCGCCGGTTTATGGAAGTTAGAAAGGATCGCTTCCGGGTTACTGATCTATAAGCGTTTATAAACGAGCTTCTAATAACCAAATCACGCTAAAATTAACGCACATGAAACATAATATATAAACCAACATTTCCTGAAAGAAATTAGGGCAATTAATTTGGGTTAACCCCTGAAAAATCCATTTCGGAACTCGAATACTCATTCCGGGTCGGCCGTAACGAGTGACCCCGCGTTAAGCAACCCCTAATAACTCGCGTTACAATTGTTGTCCTACTTATTTATAACTCCTCAATGAATGCCGAATATCAAAACGAAGATTAAGAGTCATGAAAACTCGTGTGATTGTGGTTGTTATGTTGTTCATACTGGTAATAACAACTATATCATTATAGGTAACATTGGTTATAACAATTNCAGTCCTCGAAAACCTATGCTGGCAGGGAATAAGTCCGCGGCCTTAAGAGACTGAGAACCACTGTTTTATAGAATGTAGTTGTCTTTATCGCCTTTGAATAGGGAGCTGTAAACAACGTCTTGTCCCTATCAATGACTATGTGCCCAGGATTGGTTTAAAATTGCTATCTTGGATAGAAGTTAAAAATTCAAGATGCTTTAATCAAATGTACAGTCAAATAACATTGAGACATTGTGAAACCAAGTAAGAGCGCGGAAATAATAATCAGTAACCGGCAAGCGCGAATAAAAATTAAAGGTTGTATGGATTATAATGGCGGATTCTCGTCTGACTATTCTTGATTCTGTTCTAGAATCTAAGTCTAGACAAGTTAAAACCACGTGATGTTTGATGCGCAACAAATGCTATCCTGACAAGTCGGGATGATATTCATTATTAACCCGTGCTTCACCGACAGACGTCGACGTATTTAAACTAATAATCGAAGTCTCCTTTTTGCGCTACACGGGATAATCGTGTAATTACTCTTTTCTTCCTGAAGCAAGAAAACTCGTGAAATTTTTCCTGCTTGCGCAATTTAGTTACATGGAACATTCTGACAACGTGGCAGCTCTGTTGGTCAGGGCATGGTTAGCGTTGATAGATAGAATTGTTTTCTTCAGCTATTTTTTTATATCTAACTGAATATTCGTAGTAACTTTGCATCATATTTGCTCGTGTAGATAAGCATAAAAATTTAAAAGTATTAAAACAGTAAAGAGAAAAACTGTTGATGCATCTAAAGCACGGTACAGCACGAGAATTTCAACGTACATTCAAGGTAAATGGTAACGACCTAACTGATAAACTTGCTTGTTGTAATTTTTTTATCTTTGCATTATCAGTCAGTTTTGCTTCAGAAATTGTTGAACTTATGACTTCAGACTGGTTAGATGACATTTAATAGAAAAGATCAACTTTGTTATGTCTTATTCCTATCCTTTAACCAAAAATCGTACTAGTATAGTAATGTAGATTAAGGGTAGGTAAGGTTTGTGTGAGGAGTTGGATTAACGTTAACTAACCCTTACCCTAAGAAAATCTAGCCTAACCCACGCCTAATATGCATACACCCCTCGGAAAGCTTTCCTACTCTTGCGTAACCAGGTTTCCAGTGGAACCACGAGGAATTCTCAACAAAACATTTACCCCTCGTTAATCACCGTAATATGTTAAAGGTGCTTGTCTTGAAATATATTGTTAGTTTTCAAGTACATAGTGTACGTGAGCCGCCGGAGTTTCTAGCCGCCGGTTTATGGAAGTTAGAAAGGATCGCTTCCGGGTTACTGATCTATAAGCGTTTATAAACGAGCTTCTAATAACCAAATCACGCTAAAATTAACGCACATGAAACATAATATATAAACCAACATTTCCTGAAAGAAATTAGGGCAATTAATTTGGGTTAACCCCTGAAAAATCCATTTCGGAACTCGAATACTCATTCCGGGTCGGCCGTAACGAGTGACCCCGCGTTAAGCAACCCCTAATAACTCGCGTTACAATTGTTGTCCTACTTATTTATAACTCCTCAATGAATGCCGAATATCAAAACGAAGATTAAGAGTCATGAAAACTCGTGTGATTGTGGTTGTTATGTTGTTCATACTGGTAATAACAACTATATCATTATAGGTAACATTGGTTATAACAATTAGCTGAATTGAAGGAAGGAATACTTGAAATTAACTATTTTCGAATTCATGTTTTTAGGGAGCTGTTGCCTGGTACGATCTTGCCCAAATTCAACAAGAATTGTCACAGATCTATCATGACATAGACATTCTCAATATGTCCAACTCACTTCTGCTATCATCCAAAATCTTAAAAGATATGTATAACGAGTTTTCAGCGGGCAAAAGATCATCAAGTGAGGGCGCTACGCTATAAAGTGAGTATTTAGTAGCGAAATTTTTGCTAGTTTTCTGATACTATTGTGTTGCGAAAATATGCATAGTTAAAAAATCTTTAATGGTAATAATATTCTTCCCCATTTTTTTTTAAATAGCTCCAAATAGCAGTATTGATTTTAGGTTTCTATTTTCTCAATAAGTGACTGTGCCTTCAGCAGAATAATTTCACAGGATATGTTATTTGGTTCATTCACCCTATATGGAACTGAATTCTGCATCATTCTACTACAATTTTATCTTGTTACAGTTTGCCCTCTCTACAATCGCAGACATCTACAATGCGCACTCTCTCGCCACCAATGACATTATTAGGTAGAAAGCAGTGTTAGCACTTAGAAGTTAGTTACATTATATATATAGGGCTTGAACGTGGGAGACACAGAAGAGATAGAAGAAGCTGAACAACAACAACAAAAATTATGAACATGATGAACTATTAGCTCAGCCAGTCTGTCAGTCAAGTTAAAAATTGTATCAATTCAAATATTTGTTATTAGATCCTGAGAACACTGTCTGTGAAAGTTGCAAGAGTCGGCATATCGAGCAGCTTTCACTAAGTGGGTCTCTGTATACGGGATCGCAGCGCTTTAGGGACCTGGGCAGAAGAGCCCAGCTAATTTCAGTCGCGCATCTACAATTTATTGCTATGTGTGTGTATATATATATATTCGCCAATTTAATTATTATAAGTTAGGGTCTAGGATAATCCATTAGAGGAGTCCATTAGATAATGTGAATATGATTGATATAGATTTGATATAGATTGGTAATTGATGTAATTGCTAGCAGTTAATATTGATTATAATATTTAATAATGAAATATAATATGGAGGTAATTGTTAGTGATATAATTGAATAACTCTAGGGTTACGAGCAGTAAGCTTTATTATTTTGTAATGCATAGGATTAAATATTGAATAGGTGAAATTTGAATTCAATGATGTGATAGATTTTGATAGGACTGGTCCCAATTAGGGTTGGCATAGGATTTTGGACCGCTGATGGTCATGAAACATAATGATATATGAGTTGGAAATTAGTCATGACATGATCCAAAAAAGAGGCTCAACATCTTGAATGCAATTCCAAAAAGCCTCGGTTTTATGACTGAATGGATCAATTATGATTCAAAAAGAGGCTTAACATCTTGAATGCAATCCCAAAAAGCCTCAGTTTTATGATTGAATGGATCAATTCTGATATAATTCAAAATAAGGCTTTTCATCTTGAATGCAATCCCAAAAAGCCTCAGTTTTATGACTGAATGAATCAATTATGATTCAAAAAAGGGCTCAAAATCTTCAATGCAATCCCCAAAAGCCTCGGTTATCTGAGCATTGATTGAATCAAATTCAATCACTGATTGAATCAAATCATGAAATCGTGAATGTACTCTGTAAGTTTTTACTACGGAGTACATAGCGCAAAAAAATAAGCTTGATATAACAAAAGGATTGTGCTATGTAATATGTACATAGCACAAAGCCGAAAACTAAAAATCAAAAATGGGTCCCTACTTGAATGCAATGGTCTCGAGGTCTGTTTGCGACGGCGAAATACGGCGAATCGAATGAAGATCAAGAAGGACATCACTGAATTGAATCATTGAGCAATAGCAGGCTTGATAGACTTAGTCATTGATTTCAGAAGGCAGAAAAGACAAAAGATATTATCAGGAGGCAGTAATTTCCCTATTTCCAAAATTCTGATGAATTTAACAAGTTCCAGCCGACAGAACTTGATGAAATCATCCTTAACTGCACAAGCAGAAAATTAGTAAATTAAATTTTACTGTTGGTAAGCAGTATCCACCTTAGTTATTGGAGACCATTGCACCCATTTTCCTATCTTTTTTATACTTTTTATATTGAATGTGTATCGCCATTTCACTATTTTCATGCATGTATCGCGCGCTGGCATACTCTGTTACTCGTCCTCAGCAGCTGATCAGTCCCCTGTGTCTTTTTTTACGAGATCAATGGGTTGGGAATATCAACAACACAACACATCAATATCACAATTACTAGCTTAGAGGAGGGGGGTGCCAGAACTAGGTGGTGGTGCCAAGATCGAAAGAAGGTTTATCTTCTAAGATCTTTAGAAGTAGCGCGGCTCGGGCTAAATAAA
>QRAM01000395.1:0-14950 GCA_013436055.1 Halocynthia roretzi
AATTAATCTTGAGCTCTATATAAATGAATGTGGGAAACGATTTCAGTTACCGTAAACCGTATAAATGTATTTCTAGTTTTGTATTGTAGTGCCGAAATTTGCCATTTCAAAATTGGAATTAAGAAGTGAAACAACTCATCATTTCACAACAGATCTTTGCCGAATATGACACAGAGGTGTAATTGAATCCCACAGTAATGCATGAACAAAGAAATCCCGGGTGATGAAATCTTACTTAGTACTATCCCCTCACGACCAAAGTAAGAATATTTTCCGTTTTAGAGTTATCCGGACAAGGCAATCTCTCTCCATGCTGGTGTGTAATAATTTCTAGTTTAACATTGGAATTTTGGTGTAATTTCAGATATTAAGATATGTCCTGATATAATTATACGGGAGAGTTTATATTTATCGAGGAAAAAATTACCTTTAGTTGTTTGTTGTTCACCGTAACATTCACGAGTTCTAGTTTGCGTGCCTGCTCCACAAGTGGTGCTGCAGGATGAATACCCAGACCAGGCACTCCAGTAGGCGCATGACTGACCGACCGGGGTTAGGCAGCGTCTAAAAGGTCAAATGAAGTTAGTTTGCTAAGTTAATGAAATTTTGCGGTTATCGAAGATATTTCAAAAATATAATTTACTTGTAATCGATTGTACTTCCAGCGCATGGTCCTTGCCCTGGAACACATCCGCCATTACAACGACGGATTCTTTTTTGTAGGGATACACCACATGATCCTTCGCATTTGCTCCAGCCGCTCCATGGATACCAGCCACATGCTAAATGAAATATATTGCTTTATGTCTTCTGCTGAATTTTCACAATTCGTAAGAAATATGAAACTTACATTGCGTTGGAGGTGAAATTGTTGTTCTTCCCTGGTAACCTGTAAAATATGGATTATATATGAAGATTGTAACTAAACAATGCGAAATATAGCTGGATGCCTGATCGAGAAATGTGATCGGCACAAGAAATGCAAACATGCATAGCAATCATATTTGACTATTCGTTGATAGAGAAGGGGGCAGGGACAATGCAATTATGTGTCAAATGTAATTAACGACAATTACTAATAAATATAATTCCTTTCATATCCGTTCAACTGTTCTGTTTGAGTAATTTATCACTACCTTTCACTACAATAAGTAGGAGTCTATCCCTGTATTAAAACGGAGTCATTTTTCTAAGTGTTGATTCTGAGATTCTGTTGCTTACCCGAATTAGGCGAATACTGCTGCATGTACTGCTTGACCAAAGATGCTGATGTCTTTTTGCGATTATTGCCACGTTCAAGCAGACCATCGAACATTCTTGTAAGCTTGGCTTGCACTTTTTTCGGCGGATTTGGCTTAAAGCATTCTATGGTGTCCTTTTTGTTTGAAAAAAGATAAGATTTTGTTTCTTTTCTTTATCTAGAAATTTATTCTTCAATCGATTAGTCATCATTCTTGATCTACATACATTATTATGCTGATAGAAGCAACATGGTGACTTGCAATCTTCTTCTTTAAAATCCTTATCTTCAAGGCATTCCAGTCTCTCTTCGTTGTCATCTATCCGACAGAATGTGCCTGAGAAAAAAAAATTAACGATAATATCAAGATACAGCTCAATGCAAACTTATCGGTGTCAACACTTACTCGTAACAGTTAAGCCAATTTCGAAATCCAGATCAAAACTGTCGACCTCTGCAGGATCCTCACCATACGCCAAGGCGCAAATGGCAGCCAAGAAAAAAAATATGACCCTCATATTAAATATTCAACTGGGAGAATGGAAAACGACGACCTATTGGCCTACCTTACTCTCGTATATTTCGAGTAAGAAGATTTAGTGAGTATCAGTGAGCTAACTCAATGACACAACTACTGATTTATCTTCATAATTCCCGGCTTATATAGCCAGAATGAAATTTCCCGATTATCAAGTTCTTTCTATTTCGCAACTGTGCATTCTAAAAAAAAAAAAGAAAAAATATTTATTACGAAATCACCATGGTCTTGCTCGAGGCAGTTGTTAGTATTGTATATTTTTACGATTCCTAGGTCCGGGAATGTGTGTTTACGACAAAGGGAATTAACAAACACATCCAGAGTATCGACTTCTACTTGACGTTGTTAGTTATTGTGTGTCGTTGACGTTTGTTTCAAAACATTATCTCTCTCTTTCATCGTTGCAACGTGACCTCCACATGGCAATTACCTGAAGATCGTCAAGTTATATCACATGCAATCTTGCTCAAGACAAATTCTAGTATTGCAATAGCTAAGAAAGTTTTTCTCTGTCCTGTTCTTGAAAATATATTGAAAAAAAGAAAACGAGTTATCATAACTCATCTCTATTGTATATGAAAGCAACTACAAGCAAGTAGTAGTTTACGTCGAGTATCATATACATGCGCGAACCACTTCTGTAATTACCTGTCATGAGCTGTATGAATGCATTGCTATTTTATGCTTTCAAGCGTGTATCAAAAATTACAGAGAGAAATTCTTCAAATCCAACAAATAAAACAACTTCCAACAACAATTTGTACAGAATACACATTTTAAAACTACCCGAACCACTCTATATAAATGTATGCATTGATTAATCTGGTTTTACTTAGAGCGAGTTCTGAATAAGGCCGTCGAGTTAATTGCGACAATATTGCCGAACGCGGGAGTAAGGTGACTTCAAAATTAGTGCTTGTAAGAAAGCGGTCTCCAATGTCCATTTTTTATGCTCGAGTAAACAAAGTACAGTAAACAGTATCGTAGTAAACAAAGGTAGATGAAATTAATCAGTATCACCACTATTATCTGGGCTAGATTTTTAGTCAGATAAGATATTTACGCACTAAACAGTATCAATGCTCTCATAGCTACGCAATGCGTATTTTCTATAGAGCAAGAATATAGGCCATCTTGATGATGTGATGTTAGTATGATATAATTTGACTTGAGTAAATTAAGAAATGAGTTTATACATTAAACTGTTTTATGATATGAATAGGCCTAGACAACTGAGGGGAACTCATCAGCCCGTTTGAAGTGACGTCATCACGACATGTAGTGCTGATTTTTGCAATTTTTTTGCAAGTTCAAAGTAAATATTTTAGTTGCATATTGTTCATAGACAATCAACAGAGACAATTATCACGATTTTAGATCTCTCGTGAACTACAGGAATCATATAGTAGAATTTAATACTCAATTCATTTTTAATAAGAGAGTATACCCTGATACCCAATGATATATGAGAATAGTGAGCAGGCGTTTTATAGTGGTCTATTTACAGGTTAATGGTTAGATAATATATGTCGAATATGGTATTGAGCGGCTTCCATAGTGGCTATAACAACGAATGTTATCAGAGAATTGTGTTTTTTTGTTCAATTTTCAGAGGAGGAAGAGGAGGTGGGCAAATGTTCCTTTGCGCATACACGTTAGTGGGATTCTATC
Source organism: Halocynthia roretzi (assembly GCA_013436055.1). Lineage (NCBI taxonomy): Eukaryota > Metazoa > Chordata > Ascidiacea > Stolidobranchia > Pyuridae > Halocynthia > Halocynthia roretzi. Next base: position 3,450 of record QRAM01000395.1, read on the forward strand.
GTAGAGAGAAAAAAGGGTCGCTTCATATCCTATAGTTTCTTTTTATTAATAAAAGCGTGGTTCGCTGACGTCTTGGGGAAAGAAGCTTAGATGATCTTCGACAGCGGTAGTGTGAGCATGTCTTGCGTGTCTCCAAGGTAAGATATTTTAAGATTTTGTTGTATTTTTGACTAGGCTGGTAACTACAATAAGAACCTGGTTTTGGAAGGCAACCTGTATGATTCACTGTTATGAAAATTGGCCTAAAATGAAGATTCCGAATTCAAACTGGAGATCCTTAACTATATAAAAACTTATTACCTCTAAAACATTACATCAGAATTGGAAATATATTTTCACATAGAATATTCACTGATCATTGAGTTATGGACAGTAAAGAAATGGAAATATTTGAAGTCTCTGTGGATTGTGAGCTGTAGAAAGTCAGAGTTATGCGCTGCTGTTAACTAATCTCGATCGCAACGAATGTATGAAACTATTTGCCCTACGAATTACTGAATAATGAATCATTTACTTTCTCCACCTTTTGAATTTAGCCTTGTGCTTAAATCTAATAACGAAGTCCCATGAGATATGTGCTGTAATTGCTAACAATTTGAAACTACCCGCTAGCGATAACAAGTTTACTCGATCGTGCGGTATTGAAAATGTTTACCGAATGTTTTATCGGTCCGCCATGTAATCCGACCAATAAAATTTGGTTTTTGTATTACACAGTAAAGCTACCAACAACCTAGAAAACAGCGTTTCACTTTGATTAATGATAATGATAGGTCCTTATCACATATAAGGGAATTCGCTGATTGTTATTGCTTGTGGGTATCACGAAATTTTTCGAAATAACCACGCGATTCAAAATTCTATTTCGAATATTCGGAATTGAGTACGAGTAAACGAAACAAAGTGGTTAATTTGATACGCCACCCAGCTGTGAATCCTAAAGTAAAAACAACTAGAATTGTAGACAATTATGCAGAACGGGGGGGGGTGTCAATTGTAAATTTGTCACATTATCATCACTAGCATCACCGTGCTTACTTCAAATCAATCCAGTGTATCATCTACATTCTATCTTGCNAGCATCACCGTGCTTACTTCAAATCAATCCAGTGTATCATCTACATTCTATCTTGCATTTGATTGCCACCAAACTATATATGCGCTAATACACGGATACATGTCAATAACATGAGCTGAATTTTCCAAGCGTCCAGAACAATATGCGACATACCGAAAGCTTCACTTCAGACAGCAGAGGGTAAGGTAAGAATGAACATATTAACCCTAAAATTTGTTTTACATTTGACCCTCTACATCGTCGGGCTGGCCCGGGCTCCGGCGCATTTAACAAAAATAAGAATAATGTTGCCACGCCTTGTGCTGGGATATCCCATGTCACCACACCAAATTTGGTTCAAATCGTTCAGCCGATTGCTCAAAAACTGTGTAATCCCGGAAGGTAGTTTAAATCACCAGGTGTGGGAATATCTCGCTCTGGCCCCCATAACCAAATAATGTTTTTTTAAAACTGCTAAAAAAGGTATAAAGGCTTTTATTGTCTTATTTATTTGATGATGATTTATTGCTAATAATAATTCCGTTAACGTTCCCGAGAAGGAGCACCTTAATGCTCCTTGACCTTGGTTTGTTCTCGTTGAAGTAGACATGCTTCCTTATATGCATTGATTTCTATGAGTTCGAATCCTCCCTATTCGCGTTGATAGTGAAGTTTTGAAGTCTGGACAGTTAGAAGGTTTAGTTCCGCCGTGTTGCTTCAGGGTTGATTAATTAATTGATTAACAAAGTATAGAAGTAGAATAAATATATCAATTATTTTATCGTGTGTTTTTCATGCTCTATGCTCTAAGTGTTCGGCCAAGATTTGTCGAGGGACATCGCACATTGCTCGGTGCTTGTCATCGCCTCGTGAAATACCTAAAATTTTGGAAACGATTTAGCTCTCTGTTGGGTCTTTTAGCTGCCCTCTGAGTGTCTTAGCTTTCGAAGGACTGGATACAGTCCGTGGGTGTGGGTGACCGCAATTCCCCGCTTAGGACTGGTAGTGATTACAACATGCCTCCCTTCGCTTAGACTTTCAACTGTTAATGCTGGGAATAGGGATTTTTTTTATATTGTGCTAGTATATTTTTAGGTATTGCCTCACCATATTATTCCTTTTCAGATCGTAAATTTGTGGCCTAGTCGTGAATAGTTGTAAGCCCAGTCCCCATCAGTTCAGGCAGATCAGACAGGTTTACGTTCCAATTCGAAATGCTTGTACTGTTTGGGGTTTTTCAGATTCGTCTTTTATCGTCGAACGAAAAGGTTAATAACGTTTACATCGTAAATATCTTATTTACCTGGAAATCTGGCCCAGATCATGGTGGTCTGATAACATGACATACAAGAGACCATAATATATAATAAATTTCTCGCTGAATGTGAGAATGGAAAACTACATTTTGTTATATCAACGCGAAAGTTTTGAAATTTTCAGTTGAAGTGTTTCAGAGTCATTTAACTCGTAATTACACGTATGGCATGAATTACGATAGATTTTTAATTCTGCAAATGCCAAAATTCCTGAGTGATTCACGTTAGTAATCATAGGTTTCCTATTTTCTCTTCCTTGAAATTCATATTCTCATACTGAATTCATATCTTATCTGAGCTGCAGAACACATGAGATTTATCTCAAGACATACTATTCAGCATGATTGTTAGTATTTTATTGAAAATGTGAATGAAGAAAGTGCATGTTGCAAAATGTGTAAAGCTCTGACTCTAGGCTAGCTAAAAGTTTGGTGAATAATACAATAGCAATTCGTTATTTACAAACATGAGCAATGATATGTGGATATCCTGAAACTCGGGTACACTTTATGCCGGGATAAAATGCGGCGTTGCAGATAAAGACTGTTTGAATTTCTTTTAGAATATAGTATATCGTATTATATGGCTCTATGATCCATTATTCTGCAATGGCATGAATTCTAATGAACACTTGCATTTTGATAAACATACATAAGATAAGTTTGCAGAACCAATATTACAAAATTCCTAAAGTTTCGAGTATTTTGCAAGAATATAATGATTCAGAGTGTTATGTTGAAGGTACGATTATCGTAACCATTACTACTGGTAGTTCTCTGTCTCAACCCATCACAACACATGTATGGGACACAAGCCGTAGAATCGCACGACATCAAGCACCCATCGTATCCATTGAGGTCTGTAGCCGAATTCTGACATCTGAAACAGTTTAACACTTTTATTTGATCGAGGAATAATAAATTATGAAGCCTAGCTATCCCTAATTAAATTGCCTTTCATCAGAAAATAGTCTCGGTAAGTGTCCGGTAATAGAGAAAAGAATAATGCTCCGTTTAAGAGTAGTAGTAAAACTGTGATAAAAGTTGGTTCAGAACTCGTGTGATTATGTAATAATTATTACATTTTTTTACCATTCCTTTCTGCGACAATTTTCGACTTTTTAACGTCAATCCAACGTTGATTTTCTAGTGAAGGAGTGTAAAGTGTGAAAACTTCACAATAATGAGCACCTCTCATTATCGCATATCCATTATACTTCTACGTGAATAGAAGGTGGTATCAAAGTAATAAATCGAATTTTCATAAAGCAAATGCCTTGATCCGTAGTATGATACCATACTTGTTGTCAATGAATGCCGGTATATGGATATCAATTGCATTTTATGTAATAAAAATTGGTGTCTGATGACTTGAGAGTGCACTTTATTTATGAGATAAATTAATGTCCTCGAGATGGCGAGTAGCGGTGAGAAAAAGATTTTGTTAGTAACGTGAAAATTGATATTGGGCTAAACAAATCTTTACACTTATTACTAATACGATTATAATTGTTACACTCACCCGGAATTTTTATTTCCTAGGGGTTGGTGTTGCATATCGAGGACAAATTCCTCTTGCATTTTAGATATCTCTTCTGTTCGCAGTTCCTTGGCATCCAAAAGTGGGATATATTCCGGTTGTATTGTTGTAGCATGTATGTTGACGTCGTGGAAGATTTGCTTTAGCTTTCTTGCTACAAGTGAATAGTCACTCCCCTCCCTTAGTATAACGTGCACAGTCGCTATGATGACGGACCCAGAGAGTTGCCAGACATGCAGATCATGGATGCCAACTACGCCTGGTACCTTCAAAAGCAAACGCCCCGTATTAATTCATGCCATGAAGATATTTTGAGCATCCTCCAGAGAGCATGGAAGCTCAATTGCCACACCAGGGAAACACTGCCTACTGGTATTTCTTCTTTTACGAAAGAGGCCCATAGGCTTACAAACTTGAGCATAATTTTACTTTAGCGAAAGTGCATAAGGATAATATATTTCAATTAAGTGTTGATTGCTTCTTATTTTTCAATTCAGGACTTTTTTTAGGGCCGGGAAGGCTTGCGAGGAATTTATGAAATTGGGAATTAGTCCTCTTGTACAGGACCTATATCAGTTATTTTTGGGTTTCTTAGTATCATTCCTCCTTATATATTTTATATATTATATTTCAATTTATATTTCCAAGGTAATGCTCAGCTTGATACTATCGATGGTACGTACTATGAATATATCAATGAGTGATACAGCACATCGGTCTACTCTAGAATTCCTTGATAAGATAGGGCATTCAATATCATTGTTTTCTGTTAATGTTCAGGGTTACGGGGCACATACTATGTCTGTCAATCAGAATCATGACTTGTGTTTGTTCACTGTTGACTGCTCGGAGTTAATTTTTTACCTTTTCAGCCTTTTCTTTCACTTCGTTTACGTTGACATTTTGTGGGGGATTTTGGAGCAAGATCAGTGCTGAACGACGGAGCAATGGAATTGTTGTTACCGAAATGATAGCTGACGTCACTAAGCTCATGACCGGATCCACATAGAATCGCCAATCTTCCTGTAACATGTAATCACTTCTTTTCAAGTTACAAAATTAATTGATATTCACTACAATTTTAACGCACTCTTCACATATACCACTTAAAATACAAACACAATTTCATATCTAAGATCTTGCGCTTTTTTCTCTTCAACTATTTTAAGTTTAAAGACGGCGTAGTCTGTAGTTACGGAAAAATCTTTTGCATTAATTTTTGGTATCAATATCAAATTAGCTTATAAATTGCAGCAGTGAACAACAGTGTAGATCATAGTTAAACGCTATTTTGGTCAATATAATCGCCACAGTGATCCGATGTTGGTATCGGATATATACAGAATGGTTGACTGTGAACTGAATGGATGTGTTCTTTACTCAAAAGACATTAGACCCGACCTTGTACATACCACCGTCTCTTTCGAAATTAAATATTAATTCAAAAGTATGATGGTCTGTCGTAAACACCTGATATTGGTCGTCTATATTGACAATCTTTTGAGGACAAAGTCATCATGGTGAACTTTGTAAACTAGCTTTAGATTAAATACGGTAGTCTGGGAAATTATACAGCAGAGTTTCGGGAATTGAATTAAAATATAGAACTACAATATACGAATGATAACACCTTCATTTTCTAGCACAGGCAAAACAATAACCTTCGGTTAGAATAATATCCCCCTCAACATAAATTGTTTGTATAAAGAAGTGGTTCAAACAAGTGAGACTATAGTTATAGTTCACTGATCAACAAGCATTGTTGTATAGTTCGATAATTTTTGCACAAGGCACTAAAAAACTATTTTCTTGCAGACGGCACTCGCATTCTAGCGTCTTTATCGGTTTGTATAAAGGGAGAAAAGACACCCACATTGCGATGAAGCAAATATTGATTCCTATTGACTGTTCAAGCTTCGCGCGACTGAACTAATTCAGCTAAATCCCAGAAATCCAGGAACAGGGCATAATGAAATTAGGGGTAAATTTTTGAGGCGCATCTCAGTTCACTAAATCATTGAATTCGCGATCAATCATAATCTAAACACACTTACTTGAACGAAATGTATGATCAATGCACTAACAATGACGACAACGGAACCAAGAGCATCACCAAGAACGTGGAGGAAGACAGCTTGCATGTTCATTTGTGAATTCTTCCGTTTATGTTCTTTTGCGTGATTGTTCTTCTCTTCTGGCAAAAGTAAATGATGTAATGGATGAATGATGATAATGTTACTTCCTCGTCTCTTCAAATTATATCATGATTAAGATAATAAAAGAGAAAACGGATTCATGTCACTTGACTGATGCTCGAGATATTGACTCAATTTGACTCCAGTCTGCTGTTTATGTTTCTCGGCTTGTATTCAGACTAATTATTACGTCTAACCAAACTTGACACGACGTTAGGTAAAGTCCCTATCATGCCTAAATTAAAATATGCTCCTAGAATGCTAAATTCATGACAATTTCCTTTCGGAGTTCGACCGATGCTTCTATGTTCGAACTGCGCGCGTTTTAAAAAATGTACTTCGAAAGTTCCACGCGTGTAGTGAAAAATTGCATTCGCTACGTAAAGTATGATTGTGATCGACAGCATGTTATAACCACGTTGAGCGGCCGAACTTGTGATTTGCCGCGGAAGTAACTAAAATTGAAACTCCGGCAGAAATTTTAGTGTCTGGGAGCGGATTAATTCCCTTTTTATTATTTTTAATTGTGATTTTGGATTCGGACTTTGAACAATTCAAATTTCAAACGGCCTCCTGGAATAGATTAAGTACGAAGCCTGAGGCACCATTGTGAATCGCAATGCGAGTCCATATATATTTGTATGTAACGCGTACTACCTTACAACCGTATTTATGCACCATTATCTGAATTCATGGCAGGGGCGGAGGATTAATTTTTAACTTTACTTCATTTTAACTTTAGCTATTACCATTCAGGGAGTATTAAACTTGAGTGAAGGAAATGCAGGGAAAATATGATGTATACAATATAACGGTAATATAAATACCAGAAGCGGATTAACCTATTGTTGGGCCCGTAGCAAAGTTTATTCGCGGGACCCTACATGAAAACACTTGTTGTAATTTCCGGGCAAGAGACAACGGGTGATATCTGAAATTTATTTAAATAATTACCACTCCAAACGCGATAACAACGAAAAATTATTCATTTCGCGCGTTCACTGTTGAACACAATATAATGCTCTTAAAAACTGTACAGTTGATAACTAGTGTACACTAGTGTCTGATATAAAAAGTAATTCGACCGTGTGGATGAGTAAATTGTAATCCTAGCATCTATAAAATCTATTCCACGAATTTAAGGTTGTTTACCGATGTTTTTTGTCGCCGGAACGCGATCTACATTCGATTCCGCAGATGACCCTTCAATGCTCTCATGTTCCTTGTGGTCTTCATGAGAATGCCCATGATCCTCGTGGTCGTGGTCGTGGTCGTGGTCGTGGCCGTGTGAATGTCCGTGCGCATGACCACCGAAAAGTGCTAGCCCAATTAGATTAATGAAGAGTCCGGCTGACCCCACTCCTAGAACAAGTAGAGGCTGGCTGATTTCCTCGACAACGGCAATCCTAAAAGACAGTGTCCATAAAATAAAATACAGTAACATTCGATATTTATCGTTTGTTAGCTAATTAATGAAACTTATACCGAAAGCGCATTCAATTTATTAGTAGGGTCTTATTTATTATTTTTCTCGTTAGAAAAATAATGAAGTAGATGCTACCGATAAGCCAAATGTGTTTGTGTTGCAATGTCTGCACAATACATGTGAAGCTGTCGTGGTCAGAGCGACGATATAAATATCGTAAATATAACGATATCGGAAACTAATTTCCAATACCGGTAATAACCGGTAATCTTTTCCGGTGTGCGACCCCTAGGGTTGACGTTACTAGTCTCTTCTTTGTAGCGTTTAGTATACACATGACAAAGATAGATACCTTTGAATTGCTTCAATAATGATTGTGAAAACCAGGGCCAAAAGGAAGACCGCATTCGCCATAGCTCCAAGAATTTCCGCTCTTTTCCAGTCATATGTATTTCTTTTGCTTTTCTTGCTCGAATATACGACTGCCAGATACCCAATTATGATACTCAGCACATCAGAGAGCATGTGGAAGCTATCAGCCACCAATGCCATGGAGTTGGTTATATACCTGTTTGGAAATACGGTTAGATAAATTAATTCCTGGTTCGAAGTGTGTAAGTATATCATTACGGGTAGTTAATTATTAACGTAATTTATGACGTTGAGGACACAGTATCTCGTAAATGGGTCGTGTTTGTAATTTGCGATGTAAGTTGTAGATGAACACATGTTTTGACATTATCTGTGCTCGTTAAGTACAAGTAATTATGTACGAAACTAAGAGAAATATAATTCGATTGATTTCGAGTGAAAGGAGAGAAGAGGATTTGATGTATCTTATTTACTCGTATTTAAATCGCATATTTTTCTGTACCTAAATTCAATACAAAATACATATACACGGGACTAATTCACAATTTCAATTACGAATTTTCATTAAAAAATTTAGCTCAAAATAGGAACTAATTTACGACAGAGACTGAGACTACATGAGTAAATCGGCAACATGCATCGATTTGGCACCTGTTCGAATACAAATGCAAAATTTCTGAGTGGAAATGCGCCGACCAAAATTTACAAAAATGCAGGAATGGTGAGATAGTGGAAATTGGTAATCATAATCCTATTCCTTTTTACTCTCTTCCGCATTTCAGTGATTTTACATAACCCGATATGTAGTGAGTGACTTTTTTATTTACAGATGTCGGCCGTTTTTTACAGAACTAAGATTTCTCTTCGAAATGAAAAAGGGGTTCAGGTATTATTTTTCTGTTAGTACGATTCAATGCGTAACTTGCGTCCCGTGTGCAATATTTGGCTTGCGTGCCGTGTGCAATGTGTGACTGGCGTGCCGTGCGCAGTGTGACTTACGTGCCGTGCGCAGTGTGACTTACGTGTCGTGTGCAATTTACAGCGTGGGGCCCAGGTAAGAATCATATTTTCCTTTAGTTATAAACATTCAAGAAGCACTGAACGTAAACAACAAATACTGAATTTGATATATTACCAGTACGATTACATTGCCAAATACTTAAATACATTTTAAAATGCTTGATAGAATAATTATGCATTAGGCTTACCTATCTATGAGTGTGCGAACATTGGGAGTAAATTTCGTAAAACTGATATAGCGACACATTTAGTGATGCCTTGTGATTATAAGTTGACGGGAAACTGAATTTTTTCAAGTTAAAATAATTTACTTTATCAACATTGTTTACTCCAATTTGTAGTTATGTTTTTTTTTATAAACTACTGTATGACATCATCCTAGGGAGATTGGCTGTTGACGGGAAAGATAAAATTGTTCACCATTTGTCATTCAATACAAAAATGCAAACCGAGAAATATAATTATAAGTACAACTAATTTAACATAAATTTCTGAAAATTACATGACCTAATTGCCAGTATTGCCAGACATGAAATTCACGCGATGTTTCGCTTACCCAGTAACTATTTCAGCCAAGAAGAAAGAAAACGTCAGGAAGAGCATAGACAGTAAACGCCCCCTCTTTCCATACTTCTTCATATTCGTTAGCTACTTTTTATTAACCTTGAAATAAAAAATCTGTAAAACATCAAGGGCAGCAAAATATATCGAATAATAAATAGCTTATTATATACTTAAATAATATAAGGCACTGTACTGTGTGCGCACTACCTTATAACGAGGATACTGAAGAGTTCACGGATATTCTGAAATACAGTACTGTATGTGCTAATCAGTGCCGGATTATCCGTCACGCTGAGTGGGCTAAAACCTATGGACCAGGGCGACGTTCTGGTTAGCATAAAGGTTAGGGTTGAAAATAAAATGTAAAAGAAATAAAAAAATTTAAAAAAAAATGATCCCAACTCCAGCCGTCACCCAATCCAACCTCCAAAAATTGTAGACCGCTTAATATAGTAACACCCAACATCCTTTATAACAGTATGATATAATATCCTTCATGAATTCCGTTGCTTCGAAAGTCAACTGTTAGCTTTGATAACAATTTTATCACACTATCACTTTGTCTTACTGTAAAATCTAGTTGATGATAACTACCAGCATACGATCAGTCTTATATATCATAAAGACTGGCGCTAAACGTAAAAAGAATAGCTTGAATATAATATGGACGTATCACACTATCTCGATCGCTATCACCATAAAGCTATATTAGTAAATCAAATAAGTGGTTGATTTTCAACATAGCAGTTTGCACACGGCACCGCAAGAAAAATTTGATTTGTAAAAGGAATTTTGCCAAATCACTGCAAAGTAGTAATATATGAGTATAAGCTTAAAAAAACGGTACAAATTGGTTTTCTAAAGCTAATTAACCTGCGTCTGGTGAAAAACCTTCTGAACTTAGTAACCTTCCGAGAGGCGAAACCAGAGTTTTTATGAATAAAATTTTCATTTTTTCCCTGATGAGAGCCGCTATGAATCATTCTTGCCTACCTTTAGTTGACTGATTACGCCAACAATACTTGGCGCTTAAAATTAGTCAAATACTGAGAGAGAGGTTTTTAGCATCCCGTCCTTAAATTTCATCTAAACAAAGGTCGATTTTCTAATTTCAGCTATATTGACTTCAGTTATAATTTTTCATTCCTGATCTAACTTTTGTTCTTTATACATTTTCCTTTACCTATATACCCATAACACTTCCTCTGGCACTAAAGCTCCATATGATCCATAGGGTTTACTTTATTTGAACGGAATAAAGTTGTTGAGTACCAAGGGTGATGTCAATCTTACGCGCTGCGTTAGGTGCTATGGTAGATTTTATAAACGCGCATTTGTCTCAGGGTAATTTGTGAGAAAAGGGAATTTTATAATAATTTACTGGAACCATTTTAGAGCTAATAATTTCCAAAGCTTCAAAAAAGATGTCCGATCCGTCGTTTTCAAGAATAGTATATGTGCATCGACTGAAGATGACAAACAGGACAGTTTCCTCACTTTGAATTATAAGCCATACATCTACTTCATTGTAATACTACTGATAGTTTATCAACACTTGCAGCTAACAGTACATAAATATGAAGTTTACCTGTACCTTGTCCTGTTTTATAGAGGCTGAACTATCCTTCAATCTTTCACACCTCCAATAAGATATCAAATATATAATTTACATTAATAACAGTCTAGCAATCATTTATAGTGTAAGTATATTCCTTCGACCTCGACTGGAAAAGTATACAACCCTTTGAAAGGTAATCAGGAGTGAGGCAGTGAAACAACATTTCTTAGTTAAATACAACGCGAACCTGTACTGAATGTATGTATAGCACAAAATAGCTTCGCTATTAAAATGAAATCTATGTAATTAAGCCTTGCGTGCTGTCTATACAGTATAGGTAGAATCCATAGAATCCAGTTGAGAAGAAATATATACTTTTGAATTGGTATGGAAACACCAACTCAGGCGAAGGCGGGGGGGGCAAGGGGGCCCCCGCCCCGGGCAGCAAGCGAGG
>QRAM01000395.1:23963-90533 GCA_013436055.1 Halocynthia roretzi
CTAGAACAATACATACGAACTGGATCTAACAGGGGTGGACCTAACGGAGGCTCAATATCAGAAACATGTAATGCAGGAAATCTGTTTTCTGCTGAGCGAATAATCTTCTCATAAACCATCGAATTATATATTACGTTTACTCTGTTTTTGTATCTCGAGCACTTATTTATACCACTAAGAACCGGTAGTAGGTTGGTAACCCGAAAGAATGACCTGGTTCTGGCGATAGTCGCAAGAGTAAGCAGAAGAGCAAGATTTCTGATTGAATAATAGCTGCAAAGCTGCTGCTATAGGGAATAGAATTCTATGACAGACATACGCAACACTACTAGTTTATTACTCCAAGGTTCATAAACTAAACACGATTGCCTTTACAAATAGGGCATTTACTAATGATATAGATTGAAAAGGATATGACAACGACAGACGACAACAATATCACAACACTGATGGCCGTCGATATTACATGACCTGTAAATATAAAATATCTTATAATTCTGTAACATGGATAACATGTTCCTGAATTTTCTACATTAAAGCGTGAAAAGACCGATGCTGTTGTATACCCTGTCGTATATCCGTCCTAATCCCCGTAAATAATATCAGAACTTCTTTAATAATCATGAATTGTAATTAACAAGGCTGTATTTACAAAGCTAATTTTTTCTAGGCCTAACTTTGAAGTCCCGGGATAGTCACGGTATCTAATATGCTATAGGGATTTGAATTTTGTTTTGTGACCATCTGATTACTGGACAGCGATTACAGAGTTTCCCCTTGTTAGAGGAACTGTATTTTTAGTGTTTACACAACAGTGTACAATAACATAACTACACTGATAACCCCAAACACCACACTGCTGCATCTTTTGATGTGCATTTAAATTCCCTATCAGAGCCCGGATTTGCACTAGTTGCAATAATTACCAACTATAGACTAAGTCCTCCGTGTAAATTGAAGGAGCCCCTGTTAACTAGCTTTCTAGGTTAATACTGTGCCGAGGTATGATGAGTATTCAAAAGGTAATATAACATGTAATCGCCACGACTCAAATGTTGTACCTTGTTCGGAATCTTTGGTAATCTGGATCTTCTTTCTATGTGAAACTTCGAGAGTTTCCTCATGTTTCAAACTCGGTATATTCTCCGTCGCCAGTTCGGTTACATTCCCAGTGCCAACACTTGCTTTCAACAATGTTATTGGCCCTATAACCGTGTAAAATTCTGTATCGTTTGCTCCAGGGGTGTCTGTTCCACGCTTCACTCTTCCTCTGCTTTCAGAACAGTGTTTGCGTGAACTAGTGATTCCACATGCCTAGAGAATTAAAAAATAAACTCTTATTGCACGGTTCTATGTATTATATTCAGGCCATAATTTGACAGCCAAGTATAAATATATATAAATTTATGTATACTGAGAAGCACATTTCATCCATATGACAGATGTCGATGGGGATTATAGTTGAATAACATGCGGACTTACTGCCTTAAAGTTTTTCAAAAAACAGTGCCTCGAGAAACCGTTAAAACGGCGAAAAAAAATGCAGAAGGACCTAGGCGGTTATCTTCCCTTGCGCCTGCTGAAGAAAACCCAGTATGGACTACTATCGGATCCGCGAAGAACCCTAGGCGGTTATTTCCCCTCTAGCCTGCTAAATACAACCCGATACGGCCTACGGACTACCTTCGGATCCAGAGGTGATGAAATCCGATACGGCCCAAGCGAACGAAATACGAATTTTGATATATACTTATAACAGCTTTTCAGTTCAAGTTTCACGCCGGGTCGCTATGCTAGTAAATTAATGAATTAATAAATACATACCTGAATCTCATTGGTTTCGCAAAATCGAAGATGAATATGAATAAACAGACTACGGCAGCGAATAGCTCTGGGAGTTTGAAGGGAAATGCAAACTGATCTGGGGGCGTTGGAGACAGATACCAATGGCCATGTCAGTTTACATCTTGGAAATACAAGAATTGAGAGAGATTGACTATAATAATCAACTACGGCAAATAAAGAGAACGATTTCTTTTTACCCGTTACTGAGGAGGTTCTTACCAGCTCCGTTGGTACTGCAGGATATAGTCAATTGCTCAACTGTTGTTATCATGGATGGAAATGAGTTCTGAATGGTCAATAAAGTGTATTGGTAATATTCATAAATTTTGTACGAGTTTATAGGAAAAAATCGTTAAGGACAGACTTATATTTTTGAATTCTTTATTTACTGACCTTTGTGCGTGCGGCCGACACGAAGTGCGACTAAAATAACCCTAGTAGCAATATGGTACTTCGGTATTTAATATGGTGAAGTGGTTTTTAATATCGTACAGCTGTATTTAGTATTCAGCTGGTTAGGGTGGCATTCTTGGTACAGGTGGTACTGCTGTGCAGTGCAGGTGCTGTACTTAATGATCGTCGTCAGCGATACGGAAATGAGTTGATCATCATTCACTTAGTAACTAGTTAAAGTACATTATAGTACTTGAGTGAAATGAAACCCATAATCGAATACTGCAATTGTTGTTTGAATTTTTTAAATCGCTCACGTGGACATATCTCTCTCCTTGGTAGCTTGTTAATTTTTAGGTGACAAATTCTCGACTCTTGCAGTATATACAATATTTTAGGTTCGTCTTACCTCGGAATCGGCAATCACAGTAAGATGTAATAATTCTCCCACTGTATAGACAGCTGCGCCAGAGACTAGATAACTAGATGGACATCGGAGTGGACATGTCGCTATTTTGCACAAATCGAATTGCGGAACAATTTTGTTATTTTCCTGTATGATCTTGGGAATAGAGGTGCTGAAACGAAAATGATAGAATAACGATAAAAGCTTTGTTACACTCCAATCTGAACAACAACAACAACTTACACAGGTTTTATGGATGTTAATATGTTGTATTCTCGACTATAGGTGCATTCAAAATCAATAACGGGGATTGCCATTCCAAAATTTTCTAGTTTTCGGTCTATCCACAGCTTGTTTTGAAGTTTGATTTGAGAAGACGCAATTACTCGTCGAGTTGTACCACACGCGTCGAACGGCAACGGTATTCGAATTTGGTATCCCCCGCTCACAGTTTCCGCTGAGGAAATGAAGAATATATGAAGCTATGATAATATTATTGTAACATTCTACTAGAGTGTAAAAAACCCTGCACCCTCAACCATCGAGTTGAATCTTGGGGTTACAATCACAGAATCTTCCAAGTCCCGGAATTGAAAGGCACAAATTGTGTAATTTTGTCAACTTGGGATGAGTGTAATGTATCTCGTAGAACGTTGCGATATTAATAGAAACTGCAGTTCTATATCAATGACATTGGCTTGTTATTATAAAGAAAGAGGGCTGTTTAACAACCTCTCGAACCATTTAAGAAATGATTCTATTGATCTTAACAATTGGTTTGGATCAACCTCAAACGAATTTCACATTACATCGAGTATTAGTACAACTGCAGACAATGTTATTGCCACCATTTCTTAAGCTTTAAAAATTACAACTGGCGATCGCCATGGTCTCTATTATTATAGAGGAAGATTTATTCATTATTTACGAAGTTACCTTGGCACTGTGATGATCTACTTTTCGAGGAAGTCTGTGACACATACAGAAAACTGTTTCTCATCCGTTGGTCATAAGATGTTACAAAAGCAGTTGGAATATCAATAATGATGCTTTTTTCCTCGCATTTTACTTGTGGCAGAGCTGTTCAAAACGAAATCAAAAGATTAAAAACATATCTTGTTGGAGTATATCACCAAGGAGAATTATCATCATAGTTATCTTGTAGCCTCTCCTAATAATCTATGAACAAGCAATTCAGACGAATTGAATAAAGTACATACGAATTGAACAGTTTTTTCCCGTATACATCCCGTTGCTTTCACAATGATAGCCGAACTCATGGCGACAGGATTCGATGCATTGGCATCCACCTTGACATGGATTTGGATTGCATGGACCGGATGAAATATGACAGGTTTCTCCAGTGAAGCCATGAGAACAAATACATCTAAAACAAATGAATAAAACGCGATTGTGCAATGCAGTATAGAAAAAGTAAGTGCATGCCTAGGCTCACCTCTGATGATTGTCTGTGACAATGCATATCCCGCCATTCTGGCAAATACCCGAGGAACAAAGGGCATCACGTACCGGGGTGCATTTTGCGATCTCACTATCAAAAAAATAATAATGACCATGGAATCCATTACACATTAGGTGCGATAAGTTAGTTTACTATACGCTACGAAACACAGATGTTCACCGGGGAGAACATGGCCATCACAAGTGATTAGACATCCCATAAACGGAAGAATTTATTTATTTACTGACTCGAATTCACTGTTATACTAGATAAAAGCATTTGCAGAAAAAAATCCAGCATTCAGAAACGTTGTTTGAATACAAAAATAATACAAGTGGTGGTATAATTAACAGAGCATTGTCGTCTATTTCCTTCATACTTTTAGTTTATTTTTTCGCCTATTAAATGGACACGCGTCGAACGGCAACGGGATTAGAATTCGCTCAGTTTCCGCTGAGGAAATGAAGAATATATGAAGAAGAAGCTATATTAATATTATTATAACATTCTACTAGTGAGGAGAGTGTAAAAAATCGCTTACATGTTTCTTAAGTATTCAACAGCACTCCTTCACTTTTAGTTGAATTTTAAATATATTTTGGCCTATAAAATGGTATGGAAATTGAAAATTTCCAAAAATTGTGATTGCGTTCTTCGAGGGCTAATCATACAGTGGTAAGAAGGACCATTCAATAATTTAGGTTCATTTTATTCCGATTAGGAATATTAGGATCATATTAGGAATATTAGATCAAACACCATTGTTTCAACTGTACTCACCCGTTCCATATACAGTCTAAACCTGGGCCACACATGTGCAATACAGGCGAACATTTCATACCGGGCTGATTAAACATCGATTTTCCGGAAGGAGTGTCTTCCCCGCTACTGAATTCAAGCGATTTGTTTGAATTGGTAGTATCATTGACAGATGGTTGATCAGAGGCAGCAACAGCAGAGTTTTGAACCTTTTCGGGGCTCTGTGAGTTTTCTTTTAGTATAGATTCAACTTTGTGAGAGGAATGTACGATTTGATTTACGACTGTATGAATGTATGACTGTAGTAATTCACTAGTATTTGTGTTTTTAATGTTTCGAGTGGACGCA
This sequence comes from Halocynthia roretzi, assembly GCA_013436055.1. Taxonomy (NCBI): domain Eukaryota; kingdom Metazoa; phylum Chordata; class Ascidiacea; order Stolidobranchia; family Pyuridae; genus Halocynthia; species Halocynthia roretzi. The sequence continues at coordinate 29,177 of QRAM01000395.1, forward strand.
GAACGTGACATTGGCTTATCATTTTTAGAGTTGTAGTGCAGTTTTTCTGATGAATTTTTCGCAACAATTTCATGTGAATTTGCACTTTCTGGTGGTAAAGCTGCTACCAATCGCAATATTTCATCTGGGACCACCTGCCAGGAATGTGGGCGTACTCTATCCACTGTATCAGAAAGTTTCGGAGATTTAGCGTCGTTGAATTCTGTTGTAATACAGCAATAAATTTTGAGTACAGAAACAGAAGAACGCGTCATAACTGTGTAAATAACCTTGCAATTTTACCATGGACATAGTTTGCAAGATCTTCGTCGTCCCCAGAATAACCATCTGAATATTGATCTTAATGAAGAAAGAACATATAGATGGAAATAACTAGACTTTGAATACTCATAGTTCCAAAAGTGAACTAACTATAGGACATTAGGAATTAACTAGAAATGAACCATACAAATTCATTGTCCCGCGTTGGGGGTTGGGGTCCCAGGATGTAGTTAAATGCTGAAATACTTTGTATCTTTTGATACAGCGCCGAAGACCCCTCTACACGAGGTTTGAAGTTTTGCATAAAAACTTTATTTACCGATATACTTATTGTGAAATACGTGGGAAGAGCTTGCCCTATATAAGCAATTAGAATACCCTGTACAAGTTAAAAAACGCGTTTTTTTAAATATTAGACATCCATGATTATGAGAAGCCGTTGATTAAAAGACGCAGAAAAACGAGTTAAAAATAATATGAGACGCCTTCGAAATCAGACCAAATGAATTCATTTTTGTCTTCGATAGCGACAGAAACATTCAATTGGAACCAACAAAGTTTATTGATATACCCAGTATTCGAGCTACACGCTACAATATATTGGACGTTCACTGTAACCAAAATGTAATCATCAAGACAATTAATTTGCTAAATTACATCGATTGGGTCTCGTTGGCATACGACGCGTCCTATATTCGAAGAAATGCGGTACACACACATATATATATGAGATGATAAATAAGCATCGAGTTTTCGAATATGTTCTTACTGGACTTGTAAGCAAGTTCAGCGAACTCTTCAAAGTCTGGATCATTCAGTGAATTAGGAGTTTCGATTGCTCCCATATCGTACAGGTATTCGTCTCGGAAAGGAATGGCTAAAAGAGAAAAAACTATTTATCAACACTTCTATCTGATAGCATAAAAATCCAGAGGTCACTCACCTGAAGCGATGGCGATAAATAAAAATAACCTATTGAAAAACAGATTATAATTTAACAAAAGATTTTCATATGATTTCAAATCTCACAGTTAATAATAAGCCCAAGCTAACAAAAATTCAGCAAATACAGCGCTGTGTAAAACAAAAATATGCCACACCCTCATCGACGATAAAAACTATACATATATTACTGTACATTCATACAGTCTGTACAGTACTTTAATAACTTACCTTAATGCCATTGTAGGAAATTAAACTTATTTGAACAACTAAAATAACTGAACACAAAAATCTCAACAGTTTTCATGGAACCAAACACAAAGTATCAACGGGAGCTTACACAGGACTAAAAATTCGAAGTTATATGACTACGACCATAATGAATTTTTTCTATTTTATATATATAGACCTTGATTACCAATTAAACATACGTGTACAGTCGCCCAATCATTTCGTATTATCGTATTCATAAACTGAATCTTATTTTAACACGATAAATTCATCGAAAGAAAGCTCCATTTGTAAACAAATTATATTCGGACAACTAAGATGATTGGATACTAGCTCAGTAGTGCGTTCCCTCCGAAATCCCAGCTACGTGACTAGGTTAGCTTAGGTAAGGGTTAGAGAAAGTGAAAGGAAAAGGGGCATACCAATAGTCGTAACCAACATGTGAAATTACATACTTCCTTCGTTTAATAAGACAAATTGAGCACGCAAATCAAAAATAAGCACGTTCGTTAGTAATAAGCACAGTAATATTTTCCGAGACACTGTTCCTCAAAATAAGCACAAATCTTAGAAATAAGCACAATTTGGCAGCCCTGGTTATAGCTGTGGAGTCGTGGTCGGTAAAAAAGTACCAACCACTCCGACTAATTGTAAATTTTATTGTTAATGAATTAGGATGATTGTTAAGAATCTGTATGCGTTATTCGCTTATTCAGTGTAAATATGATATCCGGAAGAAAATGTTTTGATATGCTGCAATATATAAGTTGTTATTACCTATATTTGGGGTGCTGATTTCAAATCTGGTGTCCGATTTTTTCTTATACGTCTAGATTTCGAAATATATGCGCTTTTTATAATATTTGTGGACATATTTTACTAGTAAAAAAAATTAAAAAATTTTACTTCCCCGTCACACTTTAAAATGTTAGTTGTTATTAGCTATTTCTGGTGCGCTGAACTCAAATCTGGTGTCAGATTTTTTCCAGTACCTTGCGTTTTTGATTTATCCACCTGCATGTATTTACCATGCAAATTTACAACATTTACCATGTGTCAAATACATGCATGTTGATAAATCAAAAACGCGACGTACTGGAGAGAATCTAACACCAGATTTGAAATCAGCAAACCAAATATAGCTGATAACAACGAACATTTTGAAGTGTAAGAGAGAACACAAAATTTTTTTTATTAGTAAAATATGTCCACAAAAATATATGCATATATCTCAAAATCTAGACGTATAGGAAAAAATCTGACACCAGATTTGAAATCAGCGCACCCGAATTACATAGAAACGGTTGTTAGTTTATTTTGTAACATTTTCTTGTAGATCAGCGTTATCGACAATAGAACTAGCGATTAAGAATAGAGTTTCGATAATTCAACCATCGTAACAATGATTAAATATAAAGCAGATATCAAATACCAATTGAATGCTGTGTTAGCGAGATCAGAGTCTGTATAAAGTTGCCTGTCGGGCGCGCCAGTGCGAGTGTTGTGTATGTGGTTTTATTGTTTATTGTTTTTGGGGTTATACGCTAACAAATACACTCTCGCTTAGAGGAGAGGACGACTCGTCCGCTCCTCGTCAGATAGGTTACGTAAAATAAATTCAGTACGATGGTTAATATACACTCAATCGTATAGTATGATGAATCAATAAGGGGGGGGGGGGGGGGGGACAGTATTTATTACAATGTCGTACTGCCAAATACAATCTTTGACATATACAACTCAAGTCTCCACAAGTATTGACTTCACAATTGTAATATCACAAAGTCATCAACGATCATTCAATCACCAAGACAGTATATTACGATGCTGCTTACAAGCATTCAATTCGCCACTCTTAATACACAATGCTGCTTACAAGCATTCCAAATCCCTTCTTGTTACCTGAAACGTTATTCAGTCCCTCTACAGTTTTCGTCTCTCCATACGTCACGAGACTATACATTTTTCTCTATAGCTCTCCCACTTAGCTTATCGCTATATTCGATATGGAAACTCTAAACAGTATTTTTCACCGTTAGTTTTAGGGAGTGATATTTTGGTTCTCAAATATTTTCCGCTTAATCCTTCAATCGTTATCGTTGGTGTTTTCCACTGATATCGTTGTTATTTTCCACTACTAAGAATCATACAATTCTATTCCCTATACGAGCAGATGATCCCTGTCGATAGCGATAAGGAATTCAATATATTAGCACCATCTAGTGAAAATGAAATCTGACTCTTTCCTCCTGTGTTTGTATTTTGGATTTGATGTCTGTTATTGTGGGCGCTCAATATCCTTTCAGTCCGCTAAAATCAATAAAAGCCTTGTAAATTGTACAGTCTATTCCACTTTTCCCCGCAGGTATATGTATGTTATATATTTTTTTAAATAATTCCTCTGCGAAAATCCGCCTTGTGTCAGCTATAGTGTTTGGCGGTTGTAAAGTTGAGTTATTCCACATGGTCCAGCATCGCTAGCGGCAGCAAAAGATCATTTACTGAATAGACAACTAGCAGTTTGCTTTGACCTTTTATGCATCGCAATATTTATCCCGTACAGTGATAAAGAGTAAATTCTGAATAATAACGTTCGAAATATGTCAGAAAGCGACGAACTTTCATCTTGCGATGACGACGAGGAAGAATTACATCAACCCACAGCTTTAGATGAAGAGTCGGACGACTCGGACAAAGAGGTAATGGAATTCAAGTAAACTGTTTAATGCGGAAATACAGAAATACATACTTATCTGTATAGCTGGCCCTGAAACTGAAATTAACTTCTAACTCCTGATATGATTCCTCCTAGGCGGTATTGTGGAATTAAGTTTGCCATTGTATCTGCAATAAAAAATACCAGTGCAGAGAAATTTATGCCTTGGTAGCACTAGCAATGCTTTCCTTGACACGTTCCATTTTGGTTATCTTCAAGCAAGAAACCATTTTGATAATGGAACCATAGTGCCATCTATGCATTCAGGCCCGAGGATCTTTGGCGTGGAATTAAGCTGGTCCTCGGCATAGTGGTGTAATACCAAAAAAAATCATCTTGGTAATGGAAGAGGTTTTACATGCAGTGCCCTGTTGAAGTCTATTTTCCTTTGAGGCACTGAAGATCTTTGGCGTAGAGTTAGACTGGCTGTCGGTGTAGTGGTGTGCAAAACGATTGTTTTTGGTGTAATTAAATTTTCATGCTTCAGGATCACTTGAGTAACAGTGAGAATATTTTCTCGTAATGGCCACATTTGAACTTTATTCAATTCTTATTCGCCCTGTTAAATGTAAACTTCGTTATGATTGTTCATTATTATAACTTGTTGGTTCTTTCCTATGTTCTGCTGATTATAAATTTTTTTTGGCTATTGTGTTTGCTGGATATCTTGACTGAGACGACATTTCGAATTTTGATTCTATTGTAGACGCCAATTAGAAACGAATCGCGGATGAAGTTAAGGTTAACAGAAATTAAAAGATGATTATTGCTGCATGCCTTTTAACTAAAATCTGAACTAAAAAATGCCAGCAAGCTTTAGTATGTATGGATATGTGTGTGCACAGATTTTCAGTGAGGATTGTTAATACGAATCACCACAAGCAAAGGGAAGTAAAAGATGAAAAATACCTCACTGCTTGAAATCTTGAAATTTCAAACACATGAACAGTCCTATCTATAAACTGAAATTAACGAGTGAATATTATTTTTGCAGCTGCAAGTTGCATTCAAGGCAGGCTTGATAAAACCCGGTCTGTATGCAGCTTCAAAACCTGAGACGCCGTTAATAAATAATGTGGTGAGTTTTTCTGGATATACCCACTCAGTTATGTATTACTATGGATATATATAAACAGGTCATGTGTGTGATATATATATCGAGTGAATGATATCAAAGCTATATCCCCACTTGTGTAGTACTATCAAGTAAAACGTGCACATTACAATTTGGAAGTGTAAGTAATAATGCTTCATATATCCTTTGACCAATAGAACTTCTCAGTGGCGATACCGAAAAAGTTTCAAGTTTTCAACTCATAAACCACATTCTACATGGACAAACCTGAGTTCTGTAAATAAACCCTTTGGAAAAAGTGCCAATGTTCATTTGTTCTTTTGTTCTGATATACAAACCACGGATATGCATCCAGGATTTTCGATGAAATAATGAAATTTTAAATTTAAAAAAATATATATCGTGCACATTTGTAGCCATTGTTTGAGCCATTTATAGTCGTTTATAAGCCTATGAGCGTTTATCATTAACTAAAATTTGCAGCCTTTACATCCTGTTATGCTGATTAACATCCAGGGCTCATTTACAGAAAACTTTGGTAGTTGTTCCGTGCATTATTTGTTGAGATGAGCTTGTGATTGTGCAAGCTTTATCTTTATATTACTTGATAGACTGGAATATTAGATTTATATAGAACAACCTTTTACACACTGAATTAACTAAGTCAATATGCTCTGCTTGTAGGAGGGAATGTTAGAAAAGCTGGAAGAAATTGAACAGAAAAATATGGACTGGTTAGAAAGGCTTGATGTCACAGTGGAAAGAAAATCAAGTAAGCATATTTAATTTACTTAAAAAATGGATTCGCATTTACACTGCTTATTTATTTTGCAGGGAACGATCCTATTTTTTCCCAAGGTTTAACAAAGGAACTTGCTATATCTAAAGCTGCTGAAAGAACGTTCACAGTTCACAACGATTTCAAAAGAGAACTAATGTTTTTAACACAAGCCAAAGAAGGTGTGTTAAAGGCAATGCCATTATTAAAAAAGGATAGCGTAAGCACCATTCGACCCAATGATTATTTTGCGGAAATGGCAAAGAAAGATGAACATATGAAAAAGGTATAGTGCTAAAACCAAAAAATTTCGTTTAAAATCTCCCCAGTTTCAAAGTTTCCCGAGTTACAGTTGGGCTCGCAGACGCACTGCATTATTTCTCGCCTGTGGCTATCATTTGTCCACTGGGTTTTCTCTGCAATTCTTATTAGATCTTTAAAATTTACATTCGTAATAAGAATGTAAAACAGGAAAAAATAATTGATAGGGTTTCTAGTACAGTGGATCCTCGTAGTACGAGTTTAATTCGTTCCATGACCGGGCTCGTATAATGATTCACTTGTATTACAAAACCCGTTTTTCCATTGAAATTAATGGAAAACTAATTAATCCGTTCCAGTCTCCAAAAATCACGGAAAATGCCTTTGTCAAGGTATTTTTAAACAGAAACGTACAGTTAAAATAACAATACATATGTGTACATGTAATAAAAACATGAGAGATTAAACAAGAAATGATCGTGCAGATCGTCGACGTCGTTCGGTCGTATTGCTGTGCCAAGTCCACTACTCGCACTCCTTTCTTAGGTTTTTGCAGACTGCGCTTGGTGAGTAAAGCGCAGTAAATCGAGCATGTGCTCTTTTCTCTCTCTTTCTTACAAATCGATGAGTGAGATAGAAACGCTATTGATTGCCTCCCTTTACCTTGCCATTGTGTATGAGGGGGGCTCGTACTGTGAATCTGTACTCGTCGTATGAAACAAAAATATTCACAAATGGCGACTCATATAGCGAGTTTCTCGTCTTATAAGTCGCTCGTAGTATGAGGATCCACTGTACCATTGATAAATTAGTCGTCTGTGTCCTCGGGTGCAGAAAATACTGACGTTGAAATTATGTAGAATTTCGCATTGCTTTCATATCCTTTTTACTGAAGGTTAATAGTGTCAATAATGATTTTTTACAACTCAACTTCCCAGCAATTCTGTTACGTTTACCTCAGATTAGGGAGAAAATATTGTCTCTTCACAAACGACGAGAGGCATCTGTGAAACATCGCACACAAATGAAATTGAAGAAATATGGTAAGAAAGTCCAACATGCTGTCGAACTTGAGAGAAAAAAGAAGAAAAAAGAAATTCTTGAAACTGTCAAGAAATACAGAAAAGGTACAGTTGATATTCGAGGAAAGATTTGATTGTTTTCTTGTTTATTAGTTTGAAAACTACATGGTGTTTAGCAGTTCAGCTTGTGCAACCATCACTTAACAAGCTTCTGTAGTGTACAACCTACAACATATGCATTGATAAAAAAGTGGATGCAACTAGTTTGTCCTTTTTTTGAATGACTACGTCTTAGAAGATATGATTGTCCTTATTTTTAAGGAATGTCTTTTTTTTTGACTTGCGTCCTTATTTTGTCTTATTTTCAACAATTATAAATTCAAACCTCTTTCCATCTCGACAAACTTGTTCAGACTAACTATTTTAGCCTAAGTCAGTGCTCCGCAACATGTGTGCCATTAGACGATGCTAGGTGTGCCGCAGTGTAACTGTAACCTGAATATACTTTTTGCTAATAACAGTAACAGTACCTTTTCAAATATGTTTTCGCTCTCAATAAGCACCATCTTATAGTAAGTAGAGTTGACACTAGAACCGCCAAAGCGGTCATTTTGACCGTTTGCCATTTTTATACGTGAAAAATTTATTTGTGATAAATATATCCAGGTGAAGCTTTGACTTTTCCTAGGTCTTTAATAATTTTCCGCAGTCGTCCTTATTCTGGGTTCTAAATCAATGGTAGCCCTGGGTAAAATGAATATCTGTCCATATTACAGGTTGAGTATCCCATATCTGAAATGCCTGAAACCAGACACATTTTTGAAACTTTGCATTTACATAATGAGATATCTCGAGGATGGGACCTAAGTCTAAACACAGAATCCATTCGAGTTTCATATAATACGTTTAATTACATAGTCTGAAGGTACTTTATACCATGTTTTCAACAATTATGACGCTGTGTTATATATATTATTTATATTTTTTTTTCTGAAACTGCTATGTCTTTACTTGATCAGGACAAAAAGATCGAATGGAATTTCTGGATGACGACAAGCCATCGAAAGGAAACAGACCTGGAGGAAAATCTTCTCAATTTCAAAAAAAAGTCAGCAGTCAGCAGTGAGTAGATAAATTCACAGAAAAATATCTTACTGTTTTCAAGAGGACCTAAGGGACCTAGAATTTTAATTTAATAACATTATTTCATTCCTCTACCTCTACAACTATATATCTGGCATTAAATACTAAATTACTTTATGAGTAGGCAAAGGTATGTGCTGCTTCATGACCTGATTTGAAATACAGTAATCCCTTGATTAACACTATCAATTAATCCTAGTAATATGCCACCACGCATGAATGAGTTAATCGAATATAAAATATTGTAATTCATCCAACTATTTTTCAAATTATTATTATTATTAGCTAATGGTTAAAAATACCTTAACCTTAGAAAATATTTGCTGAACCATGTTAATCAGAAGGGATTACTGTACTGCTTTAATTCTGACCGCCATGTAACATTACCTTTAGAAACTCTCGGGACTTTCGCAACAAGAAGTTCGGATTTGGCGGGAAAAAGAGAGGGATGAAGTCGAATACCAGAAATAGTACTGATAGTTTTTCCAGATTTAAAGGAGGAAATGCGGTAATTATTTTTTAATCAATCTAGGTCAACGGTTCCCAGATTTTTTTACAATCTAACACTGCCTACACATCAATATAAATTCTATGCATCCCTAAACTGCCTATGTTTGATTAAGCTTGCTATCTGTGTACAGCACTTATTGTGTATAAGCGATCCCCCATATTTTGACATGAAAAGTTGGTATACAATTTTAATTACGAATATATATGTAAATAATCTCCCTGTAAAAGTCGCCCCTATGATTTTTTTGAAATTAGGTACAAAAAGTGTCACTTATACACGAAATAATACGGTATGTACTAGGGATGCAACAATTGATTGGCATGTCGGAGCGGCTTTATTTGGCCGGATAATAGGTTTTGATGATTGGCAATCTTGATTTTATAACTATTGGTATGATGGACAAAGAAAACCATGGGCGATAGAGAAACTCGGAATGCATATTGGATTCAACATGTCGAAATACATAAGAAACCTATATTATTCCCTCAGGCGCAAACCTAGGTCGAATAATCGGTAATCGCCAAATCGCTTATTGTTGCATCCCTAGTAATGTACCATCACCTTACGTCTCATGTGGCTGTATTATGAACCTTGCATGTCATAGCCTTCGGTGGGACCTAAGCGCCTTTAGATTTAGCTGATTGATTTTTAATTAGTTAGAGGTATAATTCATGTGGGTGATTTTAATATTAATGATACACTTTGCTGTTTCTTCAGGGAATGAATAAAAGACCAGGAAAGCAACGTCGACAGAATCTTAAGCATAAAGGGTGATATTCAGGTCAGAATTTAAGAAGAAGTCGACGTTTATGTCTTTCATTTACTGTCTTATTTGTGTAATTCTTCATGAATATCCTCTTTTGACACTGCTTGTAGTACGGAATGTATATTGTTAATAAAATGAATTGTCAAACCAAGAATGAACAACAATATTTAGAAAATGAATGCATCTGGAATGTAGTGTATTTCAGTTCAAAAAAACAGACAAGTAAATTGGATTATCTATAATGGCTTATGCAGAGATTTTACGCAGTATTATAATTGGGATAAAACTACAAAACACTACTCGTATACGTATGCAATGGTTACATTTAGCTGTATTATACAGAACAGGTACCTGTTTCTAGAATTGTATTTTCGATTCCAGGATTCTAAACCTATTTTGAATCTAAATACAGGCAGAATACGTAGGCAAACGTTCTATTGAATTAAAAATTGACTTGCAATATAAAGCCTAGAAATAGTGCTTCTTCATCCCTTGATAGTACAGTGCATATATGATACGGTGGAGGTAAATTATCACACACTACACTACAATGTGTAAAACATAATTATTAGTAAAGGAATGGTAAGGTATGTGCACTAAAATTATCACATGAAAGAACTATTGTATTGTTTTAAATATGATATTATATATTGCTATTGTAAATTTTCTGTTTGTTCTTTTAGTCTCCATGCAGCATCCATGTACTTGGTTATCTCCGAATTCTGTCTTGGAAAGTTAAGCCGTCTGTCATCTCTTTCATGAGACACCTAGATTTAAAATAACTGCAATCATTACCATGTTCCAGTGATTTTTGAAAAGCACACAGCTGCCAATAAAAATACAGTTGAAAAATCTTGAAGATTTCTTGTAATTAGGGATGTACATTACAGAATTCAGAGTCAAGAGTTTAGTTATTGTTGAATATGTACAGTGAATTAATCCTATTGAATATCAGTGGCCCAAGTCTATAAAATTCTCACCCATATGTAAAAAAACATGATTTTCTGAAGCATAACTTAGATAGGAACGTTTACCTTAACAAATTTGATAATGTAATTGCTTTGAATTATATTACTATAAATATTTTATTCCTAACTATATCAACTACAACAACACAATATCTGACTGTATGCTGACCAATGGTGTATGAATCCAGCCGTATTCCTGAGCTTCGGTTTGGGGATACAAGTATTTCTTCACCGGTTCCTCAGACGCTCTGTGGATTATTTTCAAAAAATTCACTGAAACATAACAAAAACCATTGGTGTAATATAACTGACATCTCGAATCAGTATTTCCTAAGGTGTTGTGCAGAGAATGTTTAATAATAGTTTTATCACAAACATTACCATATTTTCAGCTGGTTATCAGTTTACTTGAATATGATTAAAGTAATATTGGTTTGTTTATGTATCCTTTTTTTAATTAGCGATCAGTGTTGCAGGATTTAATGAGTTCTGACATTTTCCGTAATTTTTCTGGCTTTTACAAAAGCATTGGTAATGGTATCCAAGTGTGATGGACAACCTCTTGTAGCTTCTGTTTTAAAAATTTGAATGACTGTTTGAACTTAAAAGGCAAAAATAACTACCATCCTCCTCTCCATCTGCTGAATCGTGGTAGGAGTTCGGTTTTCCTGACAATGTGTACACTGGAACATAAATGAAAAAGCTTAAAAGCTGGAGTGGAATAGCATTAATTATGGCTTAATAGGATTATCATACTGGTGGAAGTAAGGAGCTTACTTTTTTTGAAAGGATTGATACTGTAGTTCGTGTACAGCTTTTGATTACGAACTTCCTTTCTAATAGTTTCGCACAAAATTGCATTCTGGTGAACTATATTTACTGGCTCTTTTTCTCTAGTCTTTGCCATGACGTAATTAATAGATTACTATATGTGAAACCATCAGATTAATGAAATCATATCATTGAAAAAAGAAATCATGCTAACATGAAATTGCTAATGCCAATCAAGTAAGGAGTGTCTCTAATTTATTTTGCGCCGCGTGTAAGCAACTGCATTGTCTACGAATGCAGTATTTTTCCCTCATGCGCAGTTTGTATCGCATTCGACAGCAACTGGTTCCTCGCTTAGCACATTGGTTTCCACGACCAATGAGCACACCGGTACGAATGAATTGAAAGGGCAAAATGTCACAAGTTGCAATTACGTGCGAAAAGTAGCGTGTAAATGATAAAAAATGCGTCGCCCACCGCTTATTGATAAACAATGCACAACTCACGATTGCGATTGTCTCAAACCTATGTTTCCTGATCGGCAAGTTCTGAAAACTTGCCGACATTTATTTTCTCTCTGCCTTTTACGACTTTTCCTAATTGCTCAAACTGCATAAAAAGATAATGAAGTTGCGAACGAGACAATTAATAAACTAACGCAACTCGTTCACCATCTAATTCATCCTTTGTTTATGAAGGCAAAGTGTTCTTTTCGACATATGCGACGCGTTGCCCCAAGAAAGCCAGGAATCCGCATCATACGCGTTGCTAGGTACGTTGCTATTATTTTGCGTCGTTACGCCCTGTGAACAAAGTTACGCAAAGGACAATTATTTATCTGCGTTGTGACGTAACAAACGTTTGCGTCACGCAACATTATGCGTCACAATTCAAACTAGAATTTGCCCATAATGCAAAGCGTTCATTAACAGTTTACGCAAGAAGAGTCGGCAGCAAGTCATTGATTTTTGTCGGCAACACGAAATAGAGCGACAACTCGACTGTACCAAATAACTGTCGAGATAGATTAATCATAGGTAGCATAATCAATCGCCATTCAAGGAAAATCTGTCGGATTCAGCTGCTTTGTTTCTTCGCTGTCTCGCAGCTCTTAGTGCGTTATCCAACATTCCTTTCATTCGCTGCTAGTAGACGTGATAAAGAAACTCGAGGCATTTGAAGCTAACAGCAGTCATCGCAGGTAAGATTTTCATCGCGAACCGTTGAAAAAAAAGTTAGCGCTTGGCAAGCTTCATACTGTTTGTTGTGTCCAACTGAGAGTTCATTTTAGGATTAAATATAGTCGTGGCATTTCCCTGTTGTTAGTTATAGACAAAAGCTGTGGCTGTGGATTGTCTTCAGGAAGCAGTAATTTCTATTATTCCCTTTGTAGTTAAATACCGCTGCTTACGTAGACGTCGTTACTATTCATATAATGGAATATATGTATTTTCAGTGGAAGGATAGGTAGACATCATCAGTTATTAGGATAAGCTTGAAATAGGATTGTCAAATTCTGCCTTCATCAGAGTAAGAGGAACATTAATGAAGTATATCCACTCGGGTATTGGTACAAGTTAAGAAATGAGAACTCGTTACCGAACTCTATTTAGGTTAGGTGGTACAAGTTGAAATGTGTGACTCTTCCGAGAACTCTGTTAACAAACTTAACCTACCGATCTGGAGTCTCGGAAGGACTGCTCATCTAATATTTACCTTTTAATAACTGTACCTTCAATCTTGATATTGATATATACTCTTACTGCTTTAATCACCAGTAGACTGATACCAATGAAATTTTGTGGTATTGACAAGGGAATAAGTATTGAGGTTGGCCTTTAAATGTGATGCAGAAGATTAAGTAAAGCATAGGATTCTATGTACCATGGCTGCTCATTATAAAATAAATTATATTCTAATGTTTTTTTAAGGAAATGGTAGTGATTGATATTATATTTGATTGATTGTTATATATATTGATAATTTCTCCCAGTTTTCAATAAGCAAATTGAATGGATGAGAGTAGTCTACACTGGTATCTATCAATTCCATTCTCAATTTAATGTAAGTAGGGAAATGTTAATTTTATTAGGTATTTTCTTATAGGGAAGCGAGTCGTTTTTAACAGGTAACGGTAAACCAGGTCATCAGTACAGAGGATGGATATGTTCTGAAGGCAGCTATTTCTTTGATCTAATACAACTCTTTTCTACATTTAGAAATTCATAAACCCAAATTTCAGTCCTGTAGATTCTTTACAACAGCATCGTGCTTGTGTTAGTGATAAAAAATACAAGAATCTGACTTCTTTGGTTGAATCGTGAAATATTTCTAACTTCCAATAGTCTAACCGTACCTGAGCAGTTAAAAGAAAAATTGCCTATCATGGATTTGGAATTTGAAAAAAGATTATTGAAGCAACAAAACGGGCAATCCTTTGTGTCACCGATGTGCTCGGTAAGAACCGATTATACTTTATTGCCTTGCATTAAGTGTATTCACAAGTGTCCTTACATTAAGTACATTTTAAATTCAGCCTTCGACATCCCAACTTTCTAACCGTCACGCAACTTCGAGATCCTTGCCATGTTCTCCTGCCGGCATTTCACCTAACAAGGACCGTTATGGTGACAGGTTTATTCCAAGCCGTGCTGGTGCAAGATGGCATATTGACTTTAATATGATTTCAGAAAATTCAAATGCTAGTAACAAAACTAATAAAACTCAGCAACAGCATCAATCTCCAACGCAAAACAGGAAAATAAAAGATTCAAGTGAAAATGGAAAAGGTGATTGAATACTTTGTCAAAATTCTACATAGGCTTGTGGAAGATTTTGTACGTTATAGAATTACAGATTTTTAATAAAGTCATCATAAAGAGCTTGTTTTAAAAAAAGGCTATCACCTTGATGGGCTTAAAAAGTTAGGCCACCCGTGTCTTACCACCTGGGTTTCCAGAGGTACCGCAATTCTTTTAATGATAGAAACATATCAATTCACATCCAATACAATTATGAAAAACTTCATTTGAAGTTTGGAAATTTTAATCTTTAGTTTATGTTTAAGGTAATATATCAAAATAGTAATCAATCTGTTTATTACACAAAACGCGTGTTCGTGTTTATTTTATATGTATATTCTTTTTTAGTAATTGTGCCCTGACTAATAACGATTTGGGACAGATTCAAATGTCTCGATAGTATTCTATTGTGACATCGCAGACGCAGAACGTGACAGTGATCCAGAACACATTCAATAACCACTAATTTCACTTAATAAAATGAAGTGGGCCATGTTAAAAAGTAATTATATATTCCCATCACCATTGTCCAGACCGTACAGTAGTGTGATTTATTTGGCACAGTGCAATGAAGAAATAATGCCGATTCTGTGATCATATCACTCCAGAATTATTTCTTTGTATTATTGGTTCAGTGACATTGCGGTGGTGTATGCCTCACTAATATCATCACTCATTATTCTATATTCAAGCAAGACTGTTTGTTTTACTGGTTGGATTCTATAGTCCAATTTCTTAAAACCATAATTAAATAAATTGTCGGCTTCTTCCATAGACATATTTAAAATGAATGGTAAACGGTCACACTAAGCCTGCACTTGGCAACTAATTAGATGTAGGTCAATCTGTATTGTAGAAACACAAACATTTTTTCAATTCGTTTGCCTACTCGTTTTGTATCTGACACCTGCTATGCGGGTGTATACTTTCTTACATATATCCAGGATTATGTGAATTAGCATGAAACTAGAGGCATTTGACCAGACAAACAAAATTATAATGCACAATGGAATGTTGCTTTGAGAACTATATCAAGCAAAATTGAATGAAGCTTACATGCAAACTATTTGTTTTTTTGAAATTCAAGCTATCAATGCTATTCTACATTTCTATAACCCACCAATCCTTTGAAGTAGAGGATTGTTTTTCGTAAATTTTGAGAGATTTCTGGAGATTGATCTCTCCTCACTGGGAAATATATACATGATAAACGTTCTGAAAGCACGAGAATGTCATTTGACGATTATGATTTATAACTGTCTGTCCATTTTCTATTAATACAAAATTAAAAATTCTCGGAATGCAATATCTAACGGTAATGAATAATCTTAGTATTTTTTAACGTTATGTTTAACAAAAATTCTAACGCTACTTCGCTTCTGTCACAGATAATCTTGTATATCAGTGCCTCCTAAAAAACGAATTGCTTGGAGCAGAAATCGAAAGAATAAAGGACTGTCAATCAGAAGATCGAAGGGTTATGGGGAGCCCTTGCTCAGAAAAAAAAAATTTATTCAAGGTATTTGTTTACTGTTTATTTCACTTGATGCAGTGTTTGAAATTGTTCTGTATTTTGAAACTATTCAACTTTTTAACAATTCAAACGCGTTCTATTTGCGTTTGTAACATAAACAGGTTTATATCCTTAGGTGGACCTTTTTAATTTACATTTTTAGTGTTATTTTACAAAGATGTGTACTGAGAGGAACTGTTTTGAAAAATAATGCAGGTGAAAAGATAAGGATCACAGCCCATATAATTGCTTGTTCACTTGCTATTTTAATGCCATATTTTTCATGATTAAAACAAAGAATCTCACTTGCTAGCATTTCTATTACTCCATACCAAATTAACGGTAGGGTACTAGATAGCCGTAAAATATCTTGAATTTGTAAGACTAGTAAAAAAAGTACATGCTGCAAGGTGAAATATAGGATATAGAAACCTGGTAAGGCAGTTGTGGTTGGGTACAATGTTAGTTAAACAGACAAGATTTTATCCTTTCATCAACCTAGTTAAATGTCTCACTCCAAGCACTATTACCAGCTTTGGAGAAGTGAAAGCTTCAATTTCACTAATCCTGTTAAGGGTTAAATCCATAACAATGCGCCATAACTCAAATCTGCTTGAATTTCATGCCTTGTTCTCCTAGGGCAAGAATGGCCATAGCGTCGATTGCAAACACTTGTGACAAGGATGTTGTAATATATTCCGTGTCAACTTTGGATTGTTAAAATGAATTGAGAAATTTTCACATAATTGCTTTAATATATGTATTACCTATTTTTATATGTATGAAATTATATTAAATATCATTCACACTTATGTAAAGTAGCACTGTTTATTATAAAATTATAGGTTCTGAATAAAGTCGGCCCAAGGGAGCTTAAAAAAGTGGCTTGTCGACATGATTTTGCCTTTGAGGTCAATCATAGACCTTAAAAGTTTGGCAACCCTTTTCCTAGAGCATGTTATACCGCCATAAAAAAAGTGCTAAATTATACAAATTTAACAATGCCTTGTTTTCATACAGTATTCTGTTAGGATGAAGCGAGCTGATTCTACAGAATCCTCACCCTATTCTTTATCCCCTGTTGGAGCGAAAAGGTAACCCATTGACACATTTTGAATACGGTATAATCTTTTATAAGCAGTTCTTTACATGTAATTGCACTATTCAATTTTTGGAATTCAGCCAACGTCTTCTGCGTTCCCCGAGAAAACCAATGCGAAAAATTTCCAAGATCCCATTCAAAGTATTGGATGCTCCTGAGCTGCAGGATGATTTCTACCTCAATCTAGTTGACTGGTCATCTTCCAACATTCTCAGGTTAGCTTTTTTGCTTCATCTATTATTATTATGCCATTCATGGATCTTGGGAAATTGGGCACACCATGATTTCAGCACATCTTCTCATTCTAGTTTTCTGTATTATTCTGTATCTGCAATCTCATAAATTGTTCTTTAAGGTTCCAAATCTTTAGTTTATCGGGATTTATGACATGCGGAACTTTTACTGTTTCACCAAAGTTATTAAACAAAGTGGAGGGATGCAGTGACAACAACGTTATAAAACAAGGTTGACCATACAGTGGATCCTCATAGTACGAGTTTACCCCCCCCCCCCCCCCGGCTCGTATAACGATTCACTCGTATTATAAAACGCGTTTTCCCATTGAAATTAATCCGTTCCAGGCTCTAAAAACCACGCAAAATGCCTTTGTTAAGGTATTTTAAAACCGAAACGTACAGTTAAAATTAAAATAACAATCCCCCCCCCCCCATGTAATAAAAACATAAGAGATTATACAAGAAATGACCGTGCAGATCGTCGACATCGTTCGGTTGTATTGCTGTGCCAAGTCCACTGAACGCACTCCTTTCTTATCTTTTTTCTGTTATTGCACTCTTCACTTCTATTGTGATAAGCTTTTTTCTTACCACTACTATCTTTAGTACTTATTTTTATTTGGACCCATGGTTAACACAAAATCAATCCAAAATATGCACGAAACACGAAATAAACCGCTACCGCTACGAAATAAACACGTGAATCAAGCGAATGCAGACTGCGCTTGGTGAATAAAGTGCGGTAAATTGAGCATGTGCTCTTTCTTTTCTTCCTCTTTCTTGTAAATCGATGAGTCAGCTAGAAATGCTATTTATTGACTCCCTTTACCTTGCTATTGTGTATGACGATCGGTTGTACTGTGAATCTATAATTGTCGTATGAAACAAAAATATTCACAAATGGCGGCTCGTAAAGACGAGATTCTCGTCTTATAAGTCGCTCGTACTATGAGGGTCCACTGTATACTGACTTTTGAGTTTTTTTGTGGTTATTATACACAAGTTTTACCAATATTTATCTTCAATCATTCAGTGGTTTTGAGAAATAAGTTATTATTTACTATGAACAAAAGTTGCTGAAAGATAGAAAGTTGATTGTGTTTCATCATACCATGTGTACATAATATGAAAAAAATAGATAACATACTAACAAGTAGAGTTTAGTTGGTTTTATATCAGTAGAATGATCTAGTTCTAATACTTTCCAAATAGTGGACACCGCTTATTTTGATCCCGAATAATGTTATCAATCGGGTATTGCTACCAAAATCAATCGGTACAATAACTTATTTATATCATATTCATATATATAATCCCTCCCTTAATATTATCAGTCATTTATTGTCCCCATGCAAATTTTCGGAGCGCCCAATCGAGAACTTTCGGAGTTATGGACACACGAACATCCGACACACACACACACAGTTTCTCCTTTATTTATGAGATTCATATCCCTCCCTTAATATTATCAGTCATTCATTGTTATCAAAAAGGAACTGTCCCAAAGCGATCCTATCAAGCGTTCATTGTACTATGCAAAATTAATTAACTAGGGTAAGTATAACTTTGAGCCATTAAATGTAACTCTTTTGGTGGTGATTAACAACACTGAAAGGCTATGAAAATGAAACATTACAAAAGATATGATTTTCTTTCTTCATATTCTAAATGATTGTATTTATTTATCAAGTAATACCAGGTCACAGTCAAATTCCACAATAATTGTACATACATGTTTTTTCTCGGCTCAATACATCAACCAATTTGTTTTGCTCTGTGGCTTCAGACATTAACATTCTTCGGTCCTCTTCCATAGTTCGGCATACGTCTTTTAACTATAAGACAATATTGAAAATACAAGAAAAATGACAAGGGCATAGAAATCCAGTTGAGAATCCCTTATCCGAAATTCTTGGTAACGAAAGTGTTGCGGGTTTTCAATTTTTCCAAGGATAGGACCTGGGTTTAAACACGATATCCATTTAATTCAAAATATAGTTTATACCATGAATATAGTTGTATATACATTTTCATTAATTTTGTTATAGATAACACCATCAGAAAAAGAAATCAGTCTTCGCATACAATGCCATGTTTTGACTGAAAGGTTACAGTACCCGTACACCATTTGGATTGTATTTTTTACTATACAGTGGATCCTCATACTACGAGTTTAATTCGTTCCACGACCGGTCTCGTATAACGATTCACTCGTATTATAAAACGCGTTTTCCCATTGAAATTGATGGAAAACTAATTAATCCGTTCCAGGCTCCAAAAACCACGCAAAATGCCTTTTTTGAAGTACTTTTGAACAGAAACGTACAGTTAAAATTAAAATGATAATACATATGTGTATATGTAATAAAAACATAAGAGATTATACAAGAAATGATCGTGCAGATCGATGTCGACGTCGACGTCGTTCGGTTGTATTGCTGTGCCAAGTCCACTACACGCACTCCTTTCTTATGTGTTTTCTATTATTGCACTCTTCACTTCTATTGTGANGCTAAATTTGTAACTCAAATTTATTTGGTTTCATATACAGTCAGGTCTACTGGGTATATATTCTTTATCAACAAATACTCTTATTATTCAATTGAACTTGATTACTGCAAAGATGTTCCTGAACCTATACCAGATAGACTAGCAGATCAACCTAATAGCTTGAAATAGCAAAAAATTATTTTACTTGTTAATGAATAGTGACTGGAAATATTGAACGAAAATATTCCGTCCCGGTTTGTTTTTCGTCACTGGGCATACCACTGTGAAGCAGTGCCATTATTTTTTTCTTGAGTTTGTTATTCTGCTAAATGGGAATGGGAAGTGTTGTATCAATCTGGTAAAATTGTATTCTCAATCATGAGTCGCTATCATGATATTTTGGTTGAATCCGTTTTTGCACATCACATGCAGCACGAAATTGTCAGGAGGCTCTCTAATATACAGGGTTTGGTTGTAAGATTCTTAAAAATAAAATAAATTCATTGAATTCTCGTCGTATTTAGCCCGACTTCGGGTCCTGTACGTTTTTTACTGCAACGACTGAGTTTTTGATTTGCTCGGAATAACACTAATCTATCTCAATAAAAAAAATTGACCAGTGGTATCAAAGGCCCTTATGACCAATCTGTTCCTGGCGACTAGCCAGTGTCTCCAGCAACGCTCATTCAAAAGTGTTTACTAGAGAAGGTAAATAGAATGATAGAGGAGAACTATTCGACTACCGACTAATATCATATTCATTCGGCGTTGCTTAACAACGAATTTTCAAACGACTCGCTGCCACTGTACTCTTTCTCGTTCTAAAGATCTTATGACTCCGATATGGGCATTTCATTTCGCCTACTTATCATATTGGTTTGTAGTNAATTATAAATAGTTAATATAATGCGTATTCAAAAGGTTTATTATTTTTATTATATGACATTATGAATGTGTAAATATAATCAATCGTTAACTGTATTAGTAGTGGCACATGTTAGCAAGGACAATATTTATAAGTATTAAGGTTTGCAAAATTAGCCCTAGCCGCTACTTGTATCCTAATCTGACACCACTAAATGCAACTGCTAGCAATTGAAATTTTTAAAACAGGCTTTGGGCAGAGCTTAATATACACGACTAAGTATGGGTTCTGTCACAAATTGAATGTGGATTGAATAACCGAATAGAATCGTTTAGCATTCTTATTTTAAGAGCAAACAACTTTATTTCATGTTAGTTTACTACAATTTCAGCAGCATTACTGTCCTTCGGATTTCTTACACATCAAGTACTTTCATAAAATATCATTACAATAATTAGTGTTACTACAAACTAAAACTCTGTATCATGCTGATCAAGTGATTTCTAATGTATAATTGATTACTCTCTGTCGATACAACATCCAACTGCCGTTACAAACAATCGTATCTTAATGATCACATGAAGTACTGTACTTCTAATTAATCCCGTAACTCTCATGACAAAACATGGTGCTCATGCATCATCATGCTTGTCTTGCTGTAAATTTGCTGAATATGAAAACACAGTATCAAGTGTATTTGTGGACTTTAAGAAAGGCCTGTATATTAAATTTAATTTTCAAATCTAATAAAATGCCATTGAAGTCCAATACTTGATAATACAATTCGTTTGCATTTTAGATAGAGAAAGAATCGACTTATATAGCACATACCATTTTTATTATTACCATACAACATTTTACATATTTACCATACTTTATATGTTTTTGGGTATTATCTACTGCCTGAAGTTGCCATTATAGTACGAATAACAGTCCAGCCTTGCTTGGATAGGCGAAAAAGTTAATGAGATTTTTAAAAGAAAACGAATGAAAGATTTTGCTTCTTCAACACTGAAACCCGTAACAGTTCAACCTGTGGTTTTAAAATGCTGACTCTCAATCCAGTTTATGGCATTGTATAAATAATTGAATAGACATTACATCATCCTTCATTAAAAAACTCGACACCTTTTTATCAAAACAATCAGCTACCCCAATGTGAATTTGATAACATTTTCTGCAATTTTTGGTATTCCCAAATTCAGAAGATAAAACCTTGATTCCTTTGTTTTTTCTAGGGAAATCTGGTTGCAGTCGGAACTCATAAAGGTTTAGTTCAAGTATGGGATGCTTCTGCTAACAAGAGGATAACACAGTTGCAAGGGCACACCGCTAGAGTCGGAGCTTTGGCGTGGAATGGTGAACAACTTTCTTCAGGAAGCAGGGACAGAATGATTCTGCAACGGGATATTAGGTCATCTACATCAGGCGCGGCTTGTGGAATGCCAGATAGGAAGTTAACTGGCCATAAACAAGAGGTACGTACAATCTCACCTACAAGATGGAGAACTATGGTCCCTAATCCATCATCGCTACCCTATGTATACAGCCATGTCCACTGTGAGCTAGGTGTATGTGTCTTGTGTCTTGGCTACTGAGCGATGTCCAAAAAACATTTTTCATTATTACTTGTTTTTCAATTAGAACCAGCCAAGGTCTTTACAAAATCTACAATAATTAAATATTTAGAATTAGCTCTGACTCCAGAATCTGGGAAGCATTGGCTAATTTTTGTAGCATAGTGAAAACATTGTTTACATTCAGGTTTGTGGACTGAAGTGGTCACCTGATCGTCAACACTTGGCATCCGGTGGCAATGACAACAAACTGCTGGTCTGGTCAGCTAGTTTGAGCAGTAATTCCAGTAACATACAGCCTCTTCACACCTATTCAGAACATTTGGCTGCAGTTAAAGCCATCGCATGGTCTCCACATCAACATGGATTGCTCGCCTCAGGTGGAGGCACTGCAGACAGGTAAAAGGATTTCCAGTGTTCGCAAGCTAATGGTTTTAAATTGCAGGAATTTTGTTTGAATAGGCACCACAAGCTTTAGTTTACCTCCCTTTAAATTTCCACTCCCCAGAAGTGTGATTGTCCCTTTTATGGTTCCATAGTGATCAAAGAGTTTCCCAATATCGAATTATTGCACTAAATCTAAACAGGCTTTGCCTGGGAGTCAGTGGTACCTGCTCTTTTTAATATAATGCTTTTTTGCGTAGCAAGCTGCCGTGTTCAACAGAATTTTCTTCTAATTTAGATGTATTCGTTTCTGGAATACACTGACTCAGCAACCGTTGCAATGTGTTGATACTGGCTCCCAAGTGTGCAATTTAGCATGGTCTAAGCATGCAAATGAGCTTGTTTCGACGCATGGTTACAGTCAGAACCAAATTCTACTCTGGAAATATCCTTCTTTAACTCAAGTAGCAAAGTTAACTGGCCATTCATATAGAGTGCTATACTTGGTGAGTTTTTTTGTTACATTTTTACTTGCTCTCTCGACTTTTTCCTGTACTGGATTCTTTAAAACTTCCAAGAGAAAGTGACAAATATTCTAGGCCTAGCAATATGGGAAGTGCTACCATATGTCTGGACCAAAAAATAAGCACGTTCGGAAAAACTTTTTACTCCGAAAAAATAATCAAAAATCTCTGGAAAATTGTTTTTTTAAGCGAGAAAGATCAAATCACCTCATCAGAAATGATCTGCCTCAGCAGTCCTTTGTCTTTGGGAATCAGCTAGTACATCTCATATATTTCGGGAAATGGGGAGGGGCATATCAATAGTGGCAACCAAAATATGTGATTAGATACTTTCTACGTCTAATAAGACAAACATACGACGCAAATTAAAAATACGGACGTTTCTCAGAAATGAGCACTGTATTAGACAAACATACGACGCAAATTAAAAATAAGGACGTTTCTCAGAAATGAGCACTGTTCTTCAAAATAAGCACACATCTTAGAAAAATATGCATGATCTGGAAACCCTGAATATAAACCCCACAACAAGCCCTAGAGATGAATTTCATCCACTACATTATTTTTCCTTGCAACATGAAAACAAAACAAAATGTCAGTTAACTGGGACAATGTTAAATGTAGTTTAACTGTATTTCGCTTTGCTGGAATTTGGTTTGATGCAGAAATTTCATTTTTCAGGCTACGTCGCCAGATGGCGAGGCTATTGTTACCGGAGCCGGAGATGAAACATTGAGATTTTGGAATGTTTTTACTAAAACACGATCGCATAAGGAATCTACTTCTGTCTTAAACCTTTTCACGAGGATTCGATAATATGATTAATAAACTATCGTGCTGCAAAAAATATGTTCGGTTTATCTTGACTCAGATTGGTCGACTAGTAATTTATATTTTAAGCTTTTAGATCAAGTGTGTAGTGAATAATATCAGAATAGCTAACTCGTCAGCTAACTGGAGTTTTGATTGAACTGGTAGTTCTGGAATTGAATTCTACTATTTGGTATCTTAGGTAAATATATATATATGTTATATATATAGAGATTCTAAAATATTCTATATATTGTTTTTTTTTGTCTGTATTCCTTTGAAGGCACTATGCCAGGGTCCGTTGCGAATTAGAGCCTTTTAATTTTACTGCCGACATTTGTCAATTGGCATGCATTTAGGTCAGCAGCTGTAGATGCCGGTTAGAATTGATTTGAAACTTTTTCCCTGATATTTTCTGCCAGTTTATTTTGCCAGTGATTATGTTTCTAAGCCCCGATTTTTGTGTTTCCATGAGCGATAGTAAATTATGTCAAGTATCATTTAGTTTGTGATTGTAATCAAATTTTTTCCGTGTTTATTTTCATTGAATATTTGCCCGCAACAATGCTCTCGATTTAATACTAGTCGGTTATACTATTATGAGAAATTGTACTCATAATCAAGGTGTTATTGTGGCATCATGTGTTCATGTGATGGCTAAATTTGTAACTCAAATTTATTTGGTTTCATATACAGTCAGGTCTACTGGGTATATATTCTTTATCAACAAATACTCTTATTATTCAATTGAACTTGATTACTGCAAAGATGTTCCTGAACCTATACCAGATAGACTAGCAGATCAACCTAATAGCTTGAAATAGCAAAAAATTATTTTACTTGTTAATGAATAGTGACTGGAAATATTGAACGAAAATATTCCGTCCCGGTTTGTTTTTCGTCACTGGGCATACCACTGTGAAGCAGTGCCATTATTTTTTTCTTGAGTTTGTTATTCTGCTAAATGGGAATGGGAAGTGTTGTATCAATCTGGTAAAATTGTATTCTCAATCATGAGTCGCTATCATGATATTTTGGTTGAATCCGTTTTTGCACATCACATGCAGCACGAAATTGTCAGGAGGCTCTCTAATATACAGGGTTTGGTTGTAAGATTCTTAAAAATAAAATAAATTCATTGAATTCTCGTCGTATTTAGCCCGACTTCGGGTCCTGTACGTTTTTTACTGCAACGACTGTCAAGAGTTTTTGATTTGCCCGGAATAACACTAATCTATCTCAATAAAAAAAATTGACCAGTGGTATCAAAGGCCCTTATTACCAATCTGTTCCTGGCGACTAGCCAGTGTCTCCAGGTCATTCAAAAGTGTTTACTAGAGAAGGTAAATAGAATGATAAAGGAGAACTATTCGACTACCGACTAATATCATATTCATTCGGCGTTGCTTAACAACGACTTTTCAAACGACTCGCTGCCACTGTACTCTTTCTTGTTCTAAAGATCTTATGACTCCGATATGGGCATTACTTATATATAGGCATTTCGCCTACTTATCATATTGGTTTGTAGTTCAGTGAGAGTTTGATTAACGCTCAGTCTCTCGCTATGAAATCTACAACCAGAAAAGTTTTTCAGCTGTGGCTGGTTTTATGCGAATGTATTCAAAGTTACCCTTATGCATTTCGCACTACTAGCCTATATTATTCATAGCAGTAGCATATTGTGTATGATTTGCGGGAAATGACCAATTTCCTACATCTTCACACAATTTTTCGATGAAATCATCTACTCTTGTTGCAACATTTCGGTTGACCAGTTGTAACGAATTCGCATTCTGTATAGGAATGAGGTACTTAGGTCGAAATCTGCGGATTTAGTACATGGTATAAGCCGGTATGAAAATTTCGGAGGGGGTTCCTCTACTTTTAAGGATTCGGTTTATGCCTAATACCGTCTACCCTCCCTTCCTTCTCATCCTCACGGACTTTAGCATACCCCTGGTTTCTAAAATCCGTTTCCACGACAGTGTAGAAGGTGTTTTTATGGTTCTGTATACATGCGTTACCTTCATTTTCAGTTCAAGCAAGCAGCAGCATTGAATCAGCAATGCGATGATAGGCATTGAGTTTAGAATTTTAGCATGAATGTATAAAAGCTTTAATTTAATAATGACATTTCTCTATTTTCATCTACAGTGCTTTTACTACTGTACCGCAATAACCTTCCACTTGTCATTAACAGATGATGTGAAGAATAGATTTAGGTCTAACGGTCAGGAAGTGAATAAAGGAAAAGCAGAAAATAGAATAGAATGTTGTAATTGGAGCGATGGATCGCAGGAAGGCGGTTCATATAATTTACGCTAAATAGCTACTATTCTAGAGGATTTCCCTCATTCAGGCCAGGATACAACGTATACAAACTGAATCTATTTTAATAGTGGTCCAAAAGACAGATAAAATGGACCAGAGAGTAGGAAAATGTAAATATCATAGTTTTAGGTCATACGGCGGGGTGTGCATCGAGAACAGGCAGAATGGTCTGTCAACCTCATCAAAGACACGATACGAGGGTTCGAATCACAGCGGTACCAGGGCTAGTCGTGATTCACAGTTGTAAAATAGTTTACACTTCACAGTACATGATCCACATAATCACTAATACAGTAAGAACTATATAGTCGGAAGTTCTGACTAAGGCTAGACGTTGACACAAAGGAACAAAAGAATTCGAATTCGAAATACTGTCATGATGGTCACCAACTCGCAACTCCTACGTGATTGTAATCTGCTCGGCACAGTCTGTATTTCATTTCCTTCATTCGTCGTTTCCCTGGTAAACCATATGTTGTGCAGTTTGGCTACAAGCTACCAGGTAGATTGGTGATAGGACTGTGGATTGTAAATGGTGAATTCGATTGGCCTGGGTAAATTATTCATCATGGAAATATATTGTCGAGTAAATATTACTTTACAATACCGCATAAACGTAAAATGCTTTTATTCGTGTCGAATTTAGTCTAACACGACAACAAATAAAGCAAATAAGGAAGGGAGTGAGGCAGTGCCGGGTTAAAGTACATAATAAGTACGCACTTTACAAGTAACGTTCTTATTATTACGTTACAAATGATGAAGGTTCGGCACATGTAAAGAGAGGCAGTTGATTAATATATCACACTGATGAACTAGGTTAGTAAAAGCCAATACTGTATAAATATTAATCGAAGATATCTAATCCAGTACAGTTATATTAGGCAAAACTCTTCTGTCTTTTTGTTTAGTTAACGTTTCAACAGTTAATGCGATCGGTATTCTTAAAGGAGAAAGTTATGAGGTCGTTTAGCTTGATCTTATTATTGCTGATTTCGGTCTAGTTGTCAGCACTCTTGAGCAAACTTTATTTATTGTTGCTGCAATGACATGAAATCAATGCAACAACTTCACATGGTATAAATGTGCATTCCATTTCTTCGTGATGATGTTAACCGGCCTCATGCACTGATGCATGTTTACCGGTGTTACAATACTCACTGTACATTTATCACGTATGAGTAAGTGTTGGAAGATAAAGGATGTGACAATGAAACTAGCCAAATTAGACAATAATTTATACAGTGGTAGCTATACTGACGCATTCGCCATGTATTTTACTGTGTCTATTAAAATTTATTGGCCGCAATACCCGAATCTGTTGTTTTACTGCGGTTCTGTTTCACCGTTTCTCAAATCACAACTTTTCTCATATCTGACATAGCGAACATTCTTTTCCCGGGTATGTCTTGAACGAACTTTTTGCGCGAGAAAAGTTTTTATGAGTACTGTATACAGTACTACCTGATCAATCTGGCTTTGTCCACGAGGGGGCGTTACAGCGTTGTTTCAAGGCAAAATAAAAAATTAGACAGAAAGACTTTTGCGCTAATAACATAGATATGAAGAGTAAGCTTTTTACGCAAAAGCTCTTAGGTATATATCTGTATTATTATTTTGTTCGGTATGGGTTAGGAATAACACTTCCTCCTGCCCCACACGAAGCCGAGTTTTCTTTGTTATTACATTATTCTGGGATGCATTGAACCCCGTGCCAAATTTGGCAAAGGTCCGTTGAGATATGACAGTGTTGTTTCAAGATGAACAAACAAACTTTTTTTCTAATGACACTCGGTCAATAGTCCACAGACGATTTAAGAATATCAAAATGACAGCTGCTGATACGATTATACAGATACGAATTTGGCAAATTACTCTTCCCTACTTACACCTCTCTTCTTTGAAAATACCGACCACATTTACTAAATGTGAAAAAAAACGGTGAATATACTGAAAATGAGGGCCTATAGGATACGCTACTCTCACTAATTCTGCGCAGTAAGTTTAATAACCGACGACGAATTATCAAAACAGTTGTAGCATGCGAAAATTATTTGAGGAATAAAACATGGGTGCTATTATTTTATTCTGTCTACTGCCAAAAATAAGGAATGCTCTTCTACTATAGTATGAGTTCTAGCTCATTTCTGTTGATCCAGGTCCGGGTTATATTGTCTGATTACAATACAACCTTTGGAAGAGAATGTTAAATACAGTATCCAAAATGGTTAGGTGTTTGGGTGGGAAGACGTTTACTTACTAAAGTTTAAAGGGGAGATGTCAAAATTGCCTATCAGGGGAGAAGGACGTTAAAGTGATCCGTAATGTCCTTTTTGAATTTAGTTCTTTTATTATATCACCATCGGTAAAATTGTAGGGTGGACAACGTGGGAGTGCGCATACTGTTTTTTGATCGCAAACAATCAGGTAGATCGCATACTATACTAGCACCCAAACTTATAAATTTGATCTCTTTTTTTCAAGCATACAGAATAATGTGTTTCATTGGACTCCGTTTAATAATAAAGTGACCTAATTTAAGTCATCACACGTTTTCAGCCCGTGTTTCTTTACGGTATTTGTTGTTTTCTCTTAGAATCAGTAGCTTATTTATTAATGTACTGTTAACAATACTGGTACGGGTGTATTTCAATTGAAACTGCTGAAAGACAAAGAACAAGTGAGGTGAGTTGTGTTGATTTGATGATATATAGTTGAGCATAATATAGCATTCTGTGAAAACTTGGGCTACTGCATAATATTTAAACAGATTGCAACTATGTTATGTACGTAGGAGAATTCAAAAATAGGTTCAGTATTTAATTTGAGATCCAAATACTTTATTATCTCGTAATATTGGTAATCTACCATAAAAATATGTAAAATAACTTACTTTCTGTATGTAAAAGCTCATAATCACTTCGCTGTTGATTGGGGACGGTGAACATTTTGCCTTCTCTATTCGTAAGCTTGCCTTCGAATTTTCTGTTGCCCAAAATGCATGCTCGTCAATCCTTACTGTTCCCCACAAGTTTACTGGGATAAATAAAACATTTGGGTTTCACAACGGGGTTCCAATACATGATGACCAAACTAAAACTAATTTGTATGAAATTGCGACCCCGGGAAGTCTGTACCCTAGGCGTCAATGGGAGCTCTATGCTAGACGAATTTAGGTACCTTTTATATATTACCATAGCATATGATTTAGAATTGTGAATTGTTGTTCATAACGTAAAATTCTTTAAAACCATGACGCATCTTGTGTGATTTCAGCCATTTCAAATATTATTATTGTATTAAGTGCGGATACTGTGTCTGACTACACTGTTTTGGGTGGGATGTCACAGATAAATATATCTACGTAAGTTTATACCATGCTGTAACTGGGCTATTGGCATAGAAGGCATTTACAAATACAGTATTATACAGGAAATATGTTAAAACCAACCATAAATAGAGTCAGTAGGCGCATAGAGCCATAGCATGAAATTCGTCATATCCTATACTTCGTGCTGGGGTATGCAGTTTGAATTCTATACATATCGCTGTATCGTCGTTCAACGACATTAAATAATTTTATTTAGAATGGAAATTATGATGGATTAATATTCTAGAATATAATCGCAGTGTTGTCTGTTTAGATCAGGATATCCATAAGGTAATCCAAATATTCTCAGGATAGCAGAGGTTAAATTGTGCCGTAGAGTGAAAAAGCAGCTGTTTTTTGGTGTATGTATGTTATAAAGCACGAATTTATATATTATTAGTCAACTGAATCCAGTATATATAACATGTTGTAATTAAAACGATGATATCACAATCTTATAAGCAATGTGTTCCTGTTAATGAAATGCATTGGCAAATGAATACAATGTGCATAAAGCAGGTGAGTCACAGCTAGCTTTATTACATAGGCAGTCACATCGCAGCATATGACAGAAACCACAGTTTTCCGCCTATTCAAACGCGTCGCGAGTTCAGTATAAGCAACGACGAATGCTATCGGATAGTGAACTAGTATTCAGCAATTTAACGTGGAAAAGGCAGGGAGTAGTCTCAGATAATTAGTCATCGAATTCAGTTTTAATCGAAATAGGTCCTTTTTGCTAGTGATGTACTTGGTGTATATATTAGGATATATAAGAAGCATATTAGCTGTGATGATGGTAGTTGCGTAATGTACTACTTACTCATTATGCTAGGTTCAAATAAAATGTCTAGCATATTTTTAAATATTAGAGTAGGACATTTAAGAAATTATTGGGGTAATGTGCGTACTCTATAAGTACATATTTTGATTCTGTAAGGTGATTGAATCCATAATTCGTTCCTTGTATAGACTTCATATTCTACTAAAAGTTATGTAACGTATTGACGGTCAACTAGACCCAATATATATATATATATACCTATACTCTATGTTAAAATGGGCATTTACCGCTAGTTAATGAGTATAAAAACTGATTCATCCAAGCTACTTGCTATTCATATGGTTGGTATTATTGATGATTTTACTGCTGTTGCTCTAATACTCTAATAATTGCTCTAATCACATTTGAAAACACTATTTCGAACCGCGTTTCCTTTGAAAAATATTGCCATTGTCTAGAATAGGACAAATTGATGTATAGGACAAAAGCTATTCGGGAAAAGGGCAAGAGAAATCCACCCTAACGCTTACATCAGTGGTGGGATTCAAATTTCTTATAAATCTGTTTTCTCATACTTACATCCCTATTGGTTTTATCCCTAGAATTGATAAAGAAAATATGCAGCTAATTATGCATTGAATAAGGGAAAACTTCAATTTTGAAACAATTCAGAAACTGGTCTGCGATCTTTTGTTTACGTAGTATATATTCAGTATCGCAAGAACCGATGCAAACCAGATAAATCCCACAACCCCCACAACCTAAAATCCCCGAAGTAGAAGTTCTTTAGTGTTATTGTACTAGAAAATCAGCATGTGGGCGGGCTAACTACTTTTTTCATGTTAACGTTGTTTTATTGGTCGCGAAGCAGACATATACATAAACAATTGCCTTAATTACTCCGGATAATATAATTGAAAAATTCTACAAAAATTTCGCACTGTAGTGCCACGCACTACAAAATTGCTGACCTAATCGGACACTTCTACATGCTACTGTTCGGCCGCTAAAGCTTGACATAAGAAAAACTCCAATAATAATAATAATGATAAAGACAGCGATTTGATAGTCAGAGTGAGAACCTCTATCACAATGCATCGCTACAAAGAAAAATCATCAACGGATGATTTCACCTCTAGTTTCCGACACATATCTGTACGTATTTCATATCTATACATATAGTATACCGGTATCATCAGTTTGAGCCTTTATGGACACCATCGCTTTGCCAATACCTAACTGACTATCAATCATGCATCATGTATTCTGTGGTTGGCTGCATACGTTGAATAATGAAGAAATGTCATACCTATTGTCAAGATTTATTGATAATTAACAAAAAATACATGTATGTACAGGCATGCTTGTTGTATTACGAAAAGCAAGGTGTTTGTATTTGTGCGCATAGCATCTCTTCCTACTCGTGGAAAAAGACTGGTACAAATACTCACTACTATTCAAACACGAAAGTGTGAGTCTTCTTCTTGCGCCGATCACAAAATATCCCATTTCCAATAGAACCTCATCGTCCTTGTGTTAAATAACTTACTCCTCTAATCAATTTTAACAGAATTTTAATTACTGCACTACTTTTAATAAATTAACGACTCGGTGTTAGGTAATTGCCATTTCGTAAGAAATTCTTGTCAGTGCTGTCAGTGTTAGCTGTTAGCTCTTTTGTCACGAGCTATGCTGGAGTGGTAATTGGCACTATGGATGCAAGGATAAACGCAAGAACGTTGGCCTTACACGGCCCGAGACCGTACTCGACTTACGGTGGAAGTTCACCTAGCCTGCGACGGTCTCCGAAAACCAGGGATCCGTTGCTCGCTGGTAAAAATGGTCAATTGCCACCTGCGTCTTCGAGCTGTAGCCGTTCGCCTTCAAGAAGTCCTTCATTTACTAAACGAGACAGGTAAGCTCGTGAGTTACAGGTGGTACAGTGCTCGTGAATTGAAAACATCTGAGAGATACCGTTTGCTTGTTTTATGTCAATTTACACTTACCCTGTAGTCGTAAAACAAGGAAGGAACTTAGACTATTGTACAGTTGTCTCTCCTCGTAACTCCTATATAACGTGATTTTACCGTGTACGGGACGTGTATATTGTGAAGTTTGAAAGCATGTACTAGATTACTAGAATATATTCGCCTATTGTGGGTACTCCTTAGCTCAGGGTGGGCAATTTGTTTTTCCCAGGGGGCCAACTGAGGAACAAAAAATATTGTGGAGGGCCGGGCTAATAGCCTGATCTCATTTCTGTATACCATTCATTTCATTTTTTTATAAAAAGCGGTAAATTGCGTGGCAGTAGCAGTAGCAGTAATAAAGCGAAGTTTACTGACAACTTCTCGCCCATTCTTTCAACGTCCTGCCGGATGCTACAATACGTTTATTTTCTAATTTCTATTTAAACTCGCGGGGGACGGTCAACGTCAGCCAAAGGGCCGTATGTGGCCCGCGGATCGTGCTATGCCCAGGTCTGCCTTAGTAGCTCTTTCGTTCCTGTTCGAGGATGATGAAGCTCTACAGTGACCATGACGGTGATATGACGTTTCTTTTTGTGCCTGAAAACGTGGAATCGGATGGACAACTGTACTGCGGTTCCTATAGCCCTAGAAGTGCTTTATATGTTCAAGGTTCAAGCAAAGTTCAGCTCATAGTGACAGATGGATATTGTACAATAAAGAGAATTAGATAGATACAATAGTCACTTTTATATACAGTATACAGAATACTCTGAGAGGGTTGTTACATGCTTTCGCATGAGCACATTATATAATCTTTTTTTATTGTAACTATTTTACAGTTTTTATCTTTGATACTGTTTATTTCATATGGTTGCTGTAGTCCCACAGTTTCGGTGTTTTTGCTTTTTTGCTGCTTTGATTGCCAGCTTCCTGAGGCAATTTAAGCATTGTGTTTTCTCAGTAACAGTGCTTTACAGCTTCGAATAGCTATTATCACACAGATTTTAAGATATCATGTACCAGTGTTTATTTAATTTCATGTGTATTTACCGGTAGGCGTATCAAATTTCGTAATACTGTCCACATAAGACCACCAACTTGGATTATATATGGCATTTGAATACTAGTAAGCAGCCTATGTCCTTCAGTGCGCTACAACTGATACTTCTCTCGTCCATGTTATCTCGATTTTCTCTGTATATCGATATATCTGATTATGAACTGTAGTCGAATAATTAATTATTGTGTTAATCGACTGAAGCGGCGGATTTACACAAGTAGGAATTCCATTAACTCCTGTCATCAGAACGAGTGTACGCACGAATGGTTCTCCATTGTCGGTGTTCATTTTCAAACAAGATACAGTGTACACACTGGTCTGTATTTCTTAATCAAACAATGGAATGGTCCGACAGGGTAGGACAGAAATTCGCTAGATCTGTCAACAGTGTAAAACAGCGTTCATGTGAGATAAAGACAGTCAGTGGAAGCGTAGAGATATATCTTTCACTTGTTTCAGAATATCTGTCATTTGAGCTGGGCAGTTAGACTAGTTAAATTAATACAGTGCCTGTTCTTTTTTAGATCAAAGAGAAATCAGTCTCTTGACGCATCAATTTCCTTGTCTAATTATTTCACGACCAATTCCCCTAGAAGAGGAAGTGGGAATGAGATTGACGCATTGCATCGGGTAGCAGGCAGTCACAGCAACACAAGATCAGATAACGGAGCTAGAGAAGATAAATTCACGTAAGTGCTCTACGTAATACGCTTTTGGTTTTATCTACACTTCAACTTGACACAGATTTACGTAAAATATTCAAGTGTATCATTTAATAGCTTCGTCTGAGCACTCTTTAAAATACCGCAGTCTCGTGTCTTGAATAAGACAGTTCCTGTATTTCAGAGTATGAGGATATAAAGCCGACTAGCACGAATTATATCAGAATTGCTTTTTATCGTGAAAGGAAGTTAACCTCTATTATCACTATTAGGAGTAGTTTAAATGAACTTAAAAATCAGTAGTTAATGTTGATGGCTTCGTCAACAGCTGGTCCTGTTTGGTGTAGTTAGGAAATACTAAAATTGAAGTCAATGTACATCAAATGAACAATTTTGACACAAGAAAGGTTGGAAAAGCGCTGTCCGTTTCGAAAGTTGTTTTGGTATTTCGTCGTTGAGAATTTGACACCTCAGTTCGTCTACTGTTCCTATGCTAGCTAGCAGCAGTTCAGATTTTTACTTAGAAGACGATAACGTAGTTTAAGGATTTTACCTCGACTCATCCTTCGCTTATGTGGTTCGGGAATTTTTCGACAATATTTCCTGCTGTACAAGATAGTAAATAACTTTAGTGTACTTGATGAAAATATTTTCCAGTCCTATTGTTCTGCCATGTGTTGTTGGACCTCGTCCTCACCAATTTTCAATGCTTTAATATATCATCTCATAATCTTACTTCCTGTATTCCCGATCGTATTCATGATCATATATACTCGCTGCACATGAATGAAATAATTCAAGCTAGAAATACTACCGTCATGGCAATGATTTCATTTATGCGAAGCCATACCACCGTTCAATACACGTTCACTTCAGTTAGAAAAGGCATTATATCAAAATATGACAATCTAACCTATTGCTGTGGTTCACACTTGCTGTATTTCGCCCACTCCTTTTGAGTAAGCTACTCGTGTGTAAAGTATGTGAGATAGATGATGGAAATTGAAGATATAGTGTGGGGTATTCAATCAGGAAGATATGGCAAGTATTTAAATAAAGTAGTGTCTTCGTTCACCTGTTAATAATAGTGTACCACTCTTTTGAGCAGGATGCTTTTTGTGTATAGTATGTGAGATAGGTAATGAAAATTAAATCAGGCAGATATGACAAGTATTCAAATAAAGAAGTAGTTCGTTTACCTGCTAATAATAGTGTACCGTAAATTGATTACGGCCTTATGAACTGCAGCTGTAGAAAGAATACTAAGGCATCAGATTACCAGAAAGTACTAACGATATTTTGCATATTCTAATATTTCGACCTGATCGGCTAAATGCCACTACGTAAGTGAAGACCATAAAAAATTACATATAATGCTATAAATGGAGAAACATTACATCGTGTTCAATATGTGTGTTCAATGAATGATGTAATTGAATTAATCGCCTTCGAAATTCCCAGTTTATAATGTTGTTGTACTGTACTGACGCTATCACTGCCTTAATCATCGCTGATACTTAGGTGTAATTACCAACCTTCGGT
Source organism: Halocynthia roretzi (assembly GCA_013436055.1). Lineage (NCBI taxonomy): Eukaryota > Metazoa > Chordata > Ascidiacea > Stolidobranchia > Pyuridae > Halocynthia > Halocynthia roretzi. The sequence continues at coordinate 64,646 of QRAM01000395.1, forward strand.
AATAGCTCTGTTAGCTTTGAATTTCTCAGTGTAGATGAAATTCTTATTGTAGTAGTGGTAATTTGCGTGGAACGTATAAAGAGCAAGCTTTAGATTAGATTATACGTATTATATGTATGGAAGTAATAATTTTGTATGTCTGTTTCCAATATTTTTGCTGTGCTGTAGTATTTGTTTGGTGTATGATACCAATATGGAATTACTGTAATATTCGAATTTGGAATTTGAAAATACAGCCAAAATTTCCAGAACTTATAATCACAAGAACAGAATGGAAATTCGAAGAGAATCAAGCAGGTTGGTACCCTGATAAAATATCGTTTATACTGGCTCATTCACGCTATGTGGTTATTTTTGCGTCTGTAGGTTAACTGACATTTTTACTGCTTTACAGCGACAGTCGTAAAACTATGTCGATGTACGTCTTTATGCATCCGTGTCATGAGATAGTATTGCAACAAACTGAGCGGAAATGTTGCTATGTACAGTATATATGAATTGTCACTGTGATGTACTTACAGTAGAATGACGTAGTCCATGTTCAGCGATATATACGTGTTTCCATCATTGGACAGGCGTGTGAGACAAATACGCTAGTCCCAATGCAGGCCATTGCGAAAATATACAGAACAACCCGAACCCGAATGTATACATTACCACTGCGGCATACTTTCGGTGTAAATGTAGCAATGTAAAAATTTAGTCACCTCTGAAGGTACAATTTTTTTTGCGTTTCCCTGTCCTTTCTCCAATAGTGTAGTGTATCCTGTTTTTTTCTACTGCGGTTTCATGCCATCAGCCGAAATGCCAATGGGAGTTGAGAGAGATGTTTACTAACTGTTCTTATTCACCATTTGGCGGATATCCGCCAGTAGGCAACTTTCTTCTTCGTAAATACAGTCCATCCATAGTTTGCCATTGTACATAATTCCTTTCAGAAGTGCTCAGCGTCGTGTATTACAGTTTGCGGTCGTGAAAGCGTTAAGACCCCACCTCCATTCATAAACTTCTAACTTCTTGGTCCTCGTTTTTGTATTATGACTCCTTACTAGTCAGCAGAGAAACCAGTCTCGAAAGTTATTTACGTAAATGTAACCTTACCAGCTCTACTAATACCCCTTGTGGAGAGAATGTTATTATATTTTTCCCAATCATGCATGCGATCATCTTTTAAGTAAGTATGCATGCATACCGTGTTTCCTACAAGGTTTTCTTGGTGCCATTGAGATTGAACTATAAAATATCCATACTATTCAGACCTATAACTACGGAAGCACCGCGAAAAAAGACTTCAGTTAAAAAAGCCCTTGTTTAAAATAGACGTTGTCGTTTATAAGGGTCGAAACAGTACAGTGTAGTTCCGCTTTAAGAGGTTAAAGGTGTGGATTATGATGCATTTTAATGTATAAATCTTCTGGATTTGACTCTGAACTTGAATTGCGATTATAAGTTACATAAATACATTTACATTACACACATTTTTCTAGTTATTAGTCAAGGTTGATGTAGCGTTCAATTTTCTTTGTCACAATATCTTTTTTGGCGCTGTACCCATCTGACCTTTCAAATTATAATGCCAAGCTTTTCGAAAGTATTACAGCATTTTTCATAAGCTGCTTTTCCTCTCAGTCAGACCGAATAAAGAATGCGTTTAATTCTACGAAAAAAATGTGAAAGGAATATGATGCATGCGCGTTATATCATGCGTAATAATCCGTGTACAATTTTCCTTACTGAAGCATCTATTAGCTCGTTTCTAGTTTGTCGTCTCTGTGTGAAGTTTACCGCGGTAAATAATTCCCTAAATATAAGGGCTTTCATGACGTCATGGCGTAGGCCGCCTGTTTTAATATTCAGTCTAGTACTGGATCGATTCTTCGTTTAAATTAGGTCATTTCTTAGTGAATAGTAGTTCGGTTTTTGTTGCTCGGGAATGTGTGGGAAAGAGCCAACAGTGTATTAGGAGGAAATCTCGTTATAGTTTCAGCTACCGATTATTTCGTATGGTGCCCATTAGTGCGTGTAAATGCTCTTTCAGGTCGCCTACATATGTTAATAATATATCTTCGCGTTAGTCTTAGGGACAGTTAATGGGATAGTGCTTTTTATACTCAAGTGATAAAACGTTTAGCTCTAGGAATGCATTTCGCGTTCCATTGCTAACCAAACATGTTTCATGCTGCATTCTTTTACGTGCTTGCATATAATGTTTCATTCGGTTCCAATTCGGCTGTTGAATTACAGCCCCAAGGTATTGTTCATGGTCTCGCGGAACGTGAGTTGCAGGTGAACATCGTTGTCGAGTCTGGACATAAAAAATACTTCATATTTACTACGTAACGAGGTCTTTGCATCTATATTTCTGTGTTAAGTTCGAGACACAAGCCGCACAGTGTTAACAAACAAATGACAGACAAGTATAACTTGCAGCAAGCGTAATACGGAAAAAGCTGTCGCCTCACTTAGATATTGTATCGAGCATTACTTTATTGTCATTGTCTATGTCAGTCTTGTGATTGATCATTAGCGATATCAAACATTAGGTTTTGCTACAGAGTGCAAGAACGAAGATACCGTGTTTTATCTAATTACTGGTAGGGTAGATTGAGTTTTTAAAGTTGTCAGGTTTCACTGAAGATTGAAAGAGGGACTTTACTTTCTATTCGAGACGTTATAGTTTGTTTTGCTTATCCCATGGTTCATATAATTACTCAAAGGTTGGGACTGTTTCGGAATAAACGAGTGTGTTTAAAGTTATGAGAGCGTAAAGCATAAATGGTGAAAACTGAAGTGTAAACCATGCCTATCAGCGAGAATTTTCACACCTGTTAAAAATTTAGTATATTGACGTCATCCTACACATTTAGTGATAGAAAGGAGTTTTCTAACAATCCGATCATCCTTTTCTTTCAACTTTCGTTTTTGAAACTGAACAAAACAGGATGAAATATTACCTGCATCATTTACTTCGAGTAGGGAACTTTCCACAAGGTGATGAATTATCATAGCACGCTAGGAGGAATTATTAACCTATCTATCATATAACACCTTCAATTCAAAATGAGTAGTGTAAATGCAGGAACGGATGTATCAGTAGAAATGATTTTCTATGTTAGAAAGTAATATGAAAATATAGATATAAACTATGGAAAAGCTCAGTGATAAAAGGTGCATATTTTTCTATGCTTATTCCCACAACTAAAAAAAATTATGGATGTGAGGTATGAGAGAGTCGGTTTCTGAAAATTTCCACCACTGGAATGTTCTTGTTAAATAAATAAAATATTGATAGCAAATGTTCCTTGTAAATTCTACGTAAATTAAATGTAAATTCGTAAACTACAGTTAACCTGTTTTCATTATCCCGGGATTAGTTAGACTGGAATTTAAGCGGCTTCCTCGAAGTATGTCACAAACTCCCTAGTCCTGTATTGTTCAGAGATTTAATGCTGTGGGATGTAATGCAAGGTCGATTTGATCAGCCTGAACGTGATTTGAGACTACTGTGCATAATTCTGAAACCTAATAACCTTTGTTTTCGAGACTTCGGATTGTGGAATAACTAGTTCTTTCGTTCATGATGCATTTGTGCGCTATGTGTCCTTAAGCAACTGTTTCTTTCTCAATTTCTTACGTGATAATATATCAAATTAAACAAATATATATATAAATATTTTGGATTCTTCTCAGGTGATATATAGTTTACTATCATCTTATTCATTTCTTGGCTCGTATTGTAATGCCAAAATATTGTGATATAGGTCTGTTTGTTCAAGAGCTTTAGCTGAGATTATCAGATCAGTACGATTTCAGTCTCAGCTTCGAGTACTCGAGTTGGTACTTTATATTCATATTAAATTTTTGGTTAGGGATGGAAGTGAGAGGTAAAGAGAATAGAAGGGACTAGATCTGTGGTTTATGACATATCTGCGTGTGCAATCAAAGTGAACAAAATAGTTCCCGTGTGCAGTACAAAGTATGCAACAAGGTGGTACTGGTATATGGTGTAATGATACGATAGAAGACATTTATCTGTAAGACGGAGATTTTGCGACGTCATGCTTGCGACAGGCTCTACTAAAATATGGGTGGAGGGAAACTGTAAATGAATCTTGGGCAACAGAGATAGTATTTGCGATTTCCTGAGTTCTCGTAATTAAAATTGAAACTAATACCAGCATGAATTTTACCGACGGCGACTCGAGCTAATTGGCGCTAAATGGGCTGCTAGATCAAAAAAATCGGGCTTACCGTTACCCGAGTTCTAGAACGAAGTTGAATACGTTTATTTCAATAGGGATTTAGCCAGGACCATCAAATCAGTTCAAGTAACCCATAATTTCAAGCCAATCGACGTCGAAGTAACTGTAGCTTTGGCGGTATTTAGGGCGTTGTGTTATTTTTACTTCCAATTATGTGTATTTAGTGTTTAAGTTCATCGAAAGGGTTTTGGTTTCAGACTTCAAACAATCCAGAGTTCGAACGGCCCCCTGGGACAGATTTAACGAAGCCACCACTGTAAAAAGTTGTGACGGTTGACCGGAGTTTGTAATAAAAGTCACCAGCGTACTGCAAAAAATGTCAATCACGACTATCCTATGTCAGTTACGTTCCCATAGGAAAAGATTTGACGATCTAAGATAAACGTATTGATGTTATGTATTTAGTTTTTATTCCTCTTAACCACTAATCCGTAGATGAACTTCGTACAAAGATTTCACCTCACCATCACGTTTAAGCGAGTGTTTTTTCTCCAGGAATCTCTCTGTAGATTGTGAAATGATTTCCAAGTGCCCGCTTCTGGAGTTCAAAGATTGAAAAGTCAAGTGCTAGTTTAATTACAGATTTGTGCCAGACAGCTTCTGTTATTTATCTTCGGGTGAAGTTATGTTACAGCTTGCACAGCGTCAAAACGAATGTAATACTTGCTAATATTGGACAATTTACTATTTCTCATAAGCCTGTCGTAAAAGATGGAATGTTAAATAGAAATGAATTTTGTTTGTAAACTAGCGCTATCATCCTCTAGCTCCAGGAGTATTTTGATATGCAGTAAAAAGGTGTTAAATCTGGAATCCCTAACACTCTAGGCTATTTTATTTGCACTAATAGTTTTTCAGCCTGATATAATTTGTGCTACTTTCACGGATTGCCCACATTCATTTTTTTGGCCATTTGTTTGTTGTGTTCCGTTCTCGAGCGCAGATTTTCAACTAGGTTTTGGTAGCTCAGCTTAAACAGAGCAGCTAACAGTTATATGTTATAACAGAGAAAGTTGTTCTAAAGCATTTTGTTAATACAGTATACAAATATTAATCTACGGTATAGTGTATTTGACTGAGGGTATATAATAGTAATGAGATAGCTTTGCAATTAAATTGCGGTGTGTTGTCTAGTTGGATGTAAAATAAATAATTTGACACACGTCGGTCGGTCGGTCTTATGATTGTGCTTCACAAACAACCACACAAGTCTTTAGTTTGTAGCATACGATGTAGTGTATATGATTATATGTTTATTGATATTCTTTTCCCTGCATATCCCCAGGATAAGGATCCCTTTAAAACTGAAAAATAAATTAATAACACATGTCCTTATTAGCAATAAGTTCTGTTGTCAATGGAAACGCGAAAACGAAACCACCCCAAATGTTAATTAGACCCAGTTATGTGGTAAAACACCATCAAATCATGTATCCGTCTTCACGTTCTCTCAGGTACCGAAGATCGGCGATGATGCCTGTGTCTAACTGCACTTCAACTTGGAAATTGATAAAGCAAACTAGGTGAGTGTAATATAAATCAAGTACTATAATATCATCCAACTATTATACACGTGTCGTCTATTATAATGGCAATGTTTAAGAAATTTTGCAATTGCATTGCACTTTTACTGTGTCGAGTACTGTTGCTCTATATTTTCTCGTTGTACGTTCAATGTTTAACTTTTTAGAACTTGTTGTCTGTCATGGTCAACCGTCAACCTTTACTAACCTCCAACCTTGTTGGCATGGTTCTTACCTTAATAATTGATCAATTTTCGGTATCAAGTGTTCATAACTATATTTATAGTAGAACAATCTTCACTGAACTATTTCCAATGCTAACGGCTCACTTCATTGAGTAATAAAATAAATAGTATTTCCAGTATCCTCTCAGTTCATTGATAGTCGTAAAATCAGCATGTGGGTTGGTTAATTAACGACTTCTTTTTGACATTGTCCAATTAGGCGTTGGAGGAAGCATATTATAAAGCACCCATGCAGTATATGCAATACCCAATTGCCTTGAATTGCAAAATTACGCCTGAAAAGATAGGTCAGATATACGACAAAAAATTCGCATTGTAACTGCTAGCGCTACACATATATTGACAAAATCTGACACTTCTACCTGCCCTCGTTTGGCCGATACTGTAGATCTTGACTTCCACTGTTGGAGATTGTGCAGTGTGCACCCTACTTGCATGTTAACTTTCTGTGATATATTATGTTGAATATTACCGTAAATTGATGAAAATTAAATATCTAGACTTTTCTTGTACCGTATTTGTTATGAATACATTAGATGAAACAATTTTATGAAATACAGGGGTGCCTATCCTCCAATACACCAAAAATAAAGCAAACATAGGACACTAAACACACCAAAAAGTAACGTGGGAGATGCTTTCGCAGCAAGAACGCGAATTACCGCACAACCGATGACGTTCTCAAATCTCAATTCTCAAATTCAGATTTCGAAGTCTGGAGCTTTCGACGTTAGCGGCGTTCGAACTACGAGGCACAGCTGTATTCCAGAACAAACCCCGATATTCTTCACTTAATTAGTTACTTGCTTATGTGATTTCACGCTATGCATCGATTTTTAGGAACGATTCTCTTGCTTAAAACGAGGGTTTATTGTAAATATGTAAGATTACTGCTTTAATTCCTTATGTAATATATCTGATATGTTTGAACGTTAAACAGGTGTCTGGTCAATCACGATCCGATATATGGAGTCTATATCAATAAAGATGGTGAAATATATACAACCTCTGACTCACAGAAAGGTGGTCAGGTTCAGTGCTTCGACAGAAATTTTAATTGCATACGGAGCTTTTATCTTAAACAATACAAGAACGCGAAGCCTTTCCAACCGTATCAGGTAGACTGAACTTTATCTATCCTCATTTGTAATTTTTTACGCCTAATTTTATTTTATTGAATTTTCATGTCAAATGATTTTTCGATTACCCATTACTACCCAGGGAACCGTGATATGGTAACAATATTCTTCGTTTATCCCTCTATGAAAAGACTATAAGTGAAAAAACATCCTGAAATTTTATCAGTGTCTTGTATTTGACTGCTCTCTTGAAACATAAAAGACTTCACACAAAAAATATAGCTTCAGAGCCAGCCGCCACTCTCGGCGGCCCTTAGTTCATATCCTTAATAATACTCATAGATCTGTAACTGGTTAAGCCTATTGCCTGGGCCGTGAAATAAGCACGTTCGGAAAAACATCTTACGAAAAAATAAACAAGAATCTTTGAAAAATCGTTTTATTCAAGCGAGTAAAATCAAATCACTTATATTATTTTTGATCAGAAATGATCTTCTTCAGCAATTCTTAGTACTTGGAAATCAGCTCGTGCATCTCATAAATTTTCAATACCGATAGTCATAACCAACATATGTGATTATATTTCTACGTCTAACAAGACAGACTAAGCACGCGAATCAAAAATGAGCATGTTCCTTAGAAATATGCACAATAATATTTTCTGAGACACTGTTCTTAAAAAATAAGCACTAATCTTAGAAATATGCAGACCTGCATAAAACCCCGCCATTCTACTCTAGATATCACGAAAAGAATTCCATCAATTGCAAAAACTCCAAATCTAGTCTGGACGGATTGAGAACCCTGTTATAGGAACACTAAGGAATGATATACCGCACTAACTACATTGCAACTCACTATAATATTTGTTAGTATACCCGGAAAACTCGCTAGGCCACAGTTCTCTCCCTCGACTTGCTTCTAACGAATGATTCCCCTCGGATATCGGATATACATCCGAATTCCCTTTCCTAATTTTGGATACCATGTTCTCCTTAGTACAATTATTTTTATATGCCGCCTATTTGTGTATCCTAAATAATAGTGAATGTATCCGTCAAATCCTTTCTTCTACAGATCCAAGAAACTCCTGACGGTCATCTTGCCATTGCCTGTACGACATCCGTTACTGTTTGGTCAAAAGAAGGCAAACTTATTACGGAGCACGGAAAAAATATGTTCAAATATTGCAAGAATATCGCTGTCCGTTCCACAGGTAAAACTCGACACCCTGACTAACAATATCTGCTATGTAACTTTGCCTTGGAACTCTTTTCACATCATACTAATTCCAGGAGAAATAATAGCCACCGATTCGGACGGCGATTGTGTGAAGATTATTTCACCCGGAGGACAACAAATAACCAAGCTTGATTGCGAAATCTACTGCGCTGCTGGTGTCGCTGTTGATAGCAAAGATAATATTATTGTAACTGACTGGAAAGACAGGATAAGAGTAAGTGTGATTATCTAAATAAAAACTAATGCAGCTATGCGATTCTTTTTTTTATTTATTGCTCTTGATTTATATATATATATATATCAATATTTGATATTTATTCCTACAGATATTCGATGCCGACAATCAACTCATTCGATCGTTTGGTCAAAAAGGTCACGGCGATGGCGAAGTGGACATGGTTTATGGTGTATGTGTTGATAGTGAGGATAATATTGTTGTGTCAGACATGTGGAACTCAAGGTAAGACTTAATATTGAATATTCTATTTTCTAATCTTTTAACGAATTAAATCTGTTGCATGAGATAGTTCGTATACAGAAGACCCACCCCACCCACTATGACGAATTAAAATAAATTAGGAGTTTCCAGTGGTCGGATTCTAAAGAGTCGCAGCGTTCAAACCCCATGCTAAAATTCATAAACCAAATTACTAGCCCAAACAAACTTGATGATGTGAATAAGGAATAGAAAATAATACATCTAAAAATGTATTGCTGGCCAAAAACTCCACAGTATTCTGGGATTTTTACAATACCTTGGCAAAATTCAAATCCCTGTGGTGCTACATAAAAATGATTGACCTGTGGTATAAATGTAAAATAGTATTGCTTCAATCCAAGACCTATGCAAATTATTATCACAAATTACAGAAAATATTCCAAATTGCTGTTGTCCACCAATGAAGACGGGTTTAAAATTAACTACGAGCAATGGCATTAACCCCATGCATTCATCCTTGAATAATAAAGGATATCCGGACCTAAAAAACTTGATTGGAAGGATGTAAAACCATCTTAGTCAAGGGATTACTTTGTTTTTCATGAACTAATAGAAGATATGTTTCACTGACAAAAAGTGATACCCGATTATTAAATAATTCCATATTGAGTATAAAATAATCAATGCCTTCACCTAGGCATATTCAAAACTGTTAGGTTCTATTACTAAAAAAGACCACAATCTACAAGCACTGCTGCAAGAATAAACTGTGGCTATCGGGATCACTATCATGCCTCCTAATACGTACATATTGAAATCATTCAGCATCTAATATTGATGCCTGATTTAAGAATTATTACCATGTTTTAAAAATATATACGGTAAAAAGCGGGTTACAAGAAGACATTTTTTTCGGAAAAATGTTTCCCATTTTCGCGCGTTGAATTGACGGCTATCAGCGGCGCTGTTGAACTCTTGATTCGTTTCTTGTAACGGAATTTTACGTGATTGTTTTTAATTGCGTTGTTCCGCTTGGAAAATTCTGCTAGAAAAGGACGCCAAGAAGCCAAGAACGGGCAGAGCCGTCACATGGTTTTGTGCGATTCAAAGACATGTATTGTGACCGCGGCAGATTGGGCTGTGTTTCCGTGTTACGAATGGGGTTGAATTTCAAAGTTTTACCTGATGACGTCACATACCACCCTTTCCAATAGAGGTCCCCTCCCCCCTCCTCTCTTTTCTTTGTTCCACCGAATCCCAAATAATGATGTACAACGCGTACTATATTAACACCTGAGCCTCGCTCTTCTTGACTACATTACTCCATTTTTTTCTCCAGAGTATCTGTGTATTCAAATGGAGGCCGGTTTATTGGTCATATTGCAACATCTCTCTCGTCAGGCTTGCAGAGACCGTTACTTGTCGCCATCACAAGAGGTTCAGACCAGGACGATCATCGATTGGCTGTTGTTGAATTCGGCGCTTCAGCAGTTAAATTGTTTTCGTACTAATTTAGCGAGTAGTTGCGACAGCGACGTCGACTCTTTGACGAGCTATATTCTCCACTGTCTGGCAGGTGCGCATTGTTTCGTAATTAATGAAACACGCCTTCCGGTTACAAGCCATTGATGCCTTATGTGCAAAATTCTGTCTTGCGCTCTAAGACTTTTTATACTATTCCTTTATGGACATCAGTACTATATACACAATCCAAAGATCGTATACGAACAGTTCCTGCTTAAAGAAATTGCACATTTGTAAGTTCACTATATGCGCAGTAGTCCCCAGCTATTTAGGACCAGGTGGATAACATATGGAAATTGATAAATGGTAATAATTGAAGGTGTCAGTACAATGTCTGGGATTTGAAAGACTAGCAATATGATTATACATGAAGGTCAATCGTGGAACTTTCCACTTCAGTAGTTGATACAATATTTCCACAATACGACAGAATTATACACATGACTAACAGAAAGCAACAGATATGAATGTAGTGTTACAGTCACGCATGTTGTTTAGATATCGACCTCAAACGTGTAGTATGTCACTATACTCCCGTATAACAATGAGTAACTTCGCGAGTGGGCGAGTAAGGTAAATAAGAAATGGGTAAAATAATACCTGCTCACCCGTTTACCGAAATAGCAATACAGATGCACCACTGATTTTCCGGCACTTCCATCTCTAGCAGCACCGTGTTGGGTTATCCGTTTTGCTTGTACCATCAATAATAATAATTCATTATAGCGGGCTGTTGGGAACTTGATGATATATATTTAATGTAATTTAAATATATCTGTAGAAATTAGTGAAAGTAGCATAACATAACATACTCTTTGGAAGAGCCGTGTAATTTTCGAGTGTTTACTTGTAATTTTCTACGGATTGGAAGAGATGCCGGGCCATCCGTTGCCGGAAAATCGGTGGTCTCCATGTGTTAAACCAGTGATACACTTTCCTGGATTTTGTGAAGTGCATTTTTAGCCGCTAGGGCAGTATTACTTCAAGATTTTACTAATGATGTCGATGTACTGGATTAGCCAGAATCCATCCATTGAAAAGATTTTATCCTGTATTTGAAGCGGTTCGCCAGATTCCAAATATTACCATTGTCGTATCATTCCTATGAAAAATAGTACAGGAAACTCATCGTTGTGTTTAAGTACTATCGCTTTTTTTCAATCGGTTAGGGTTGCCATATTTTCCAACCTGAACCGGGGGACAAATTACCTCGCCGAAAAAGGGAATACCTTTATCTAGTGATGTCACCAAATTTTGTAATGGAAGGGAAATTCCTAAAAATCCATACCTCACCCACCTTTTAAGTTTCCCTGATTTTAGAGTATCCAAAGTTCAATATCCAATTCGGTATTTTCTAAAATTGCCCTGTATCTTTCATTCCAAGTAGTGATTTCAGTAGCGAGGAAAAAGTAACAGTAGTGTTACGCTTATGCTGTTTGTTATTGGTTATATATTCTTAAAGTCAAACACTGTGAGGGTTCAAGTTAAGCTTCAAATTTCGTTGTCGTAAACTAACAGTTTGGTAGACTGACTCACTGAATCTGTAATAAATTTTCATCCGATGTCCTCCGAGAGAACTTTCATCACGGTGGTACAAAATTTCTATCGGTTCATAAGATTTAACCGTAAAAGTAGCATGGAAGATGAGAAAGGTGTACAGTGGTGGGCTCTGTTTCGGCACAGAAGGCTATATTCTCGTACATTCTGTCTACCCGTCGTGCGCTTTCAAACCCCTGGATTGGGTACGTGTCCATGTAGCTCAAATATAAAACAACGAATGGCTACTTCTAATATTACTATTCTATAGAGAAGCTAGTGTACTCTATTCAGACATTTTTTTATATATTTATTAGCCTATATCCGTAAGCTTGCTAGCTACGTCTAAATGCGCCTATTTTACTAATTCTAATACTACGGGCAATGTTGGAAATTGTTTTAAGCTGACCAAATTTCCTGCCTGTTGTTAAAACTGAAAGAAACATTCGTTCGGTGAAGAACATTAGTATTGCTAACAATGCTTGCTTGGCGCTGTTGTTTTCTCTGTCTTGATAAGCTTTTTTATTAGTAAATTTAGAATCATTTCGTTCCCTTTTCAATAAACAATTTTGTGTAAACAATCGGTCTGCATCACTGAAACATACATAATAAATACAGATACTGTATGGTTAGTAAAGATTCTACAAGTCGGTAATAGTAATTTTTGCTTCAGGGCTTGGATTGGGGCACATATGGGAGAAGAATATAACCATAACAGGCACAAACAATTGCTTTGTCACATTACTAGGTAAATCGAGACCAAGATCTGCACTGCAATCTATGCAATAACATGTGCAAAATATTGATCTACCTTTTCTTACCTTGATCACGTGCTTAGAATACTGTAATTTGAATGGCTGGCAGAAATGTTAGTGAAAACGGACAAATCCTGAAGTTGAAACACTTGGTAGAAGTTTGTATAAACACTATATCGGACCTCAAACCCATTTTAAGGTGTTTATTCGGAATTGAAGCCATTCGCCTAGGGCCCACTGAAACGAATTTGTGGTGCGGCGTACCAGCGTATAACCCTGTTTCAAATGTGGAGACCGCACATTATTTCGTTTGATTTTTTTATTCTAAATTGTTACGTTTAGTTTACCCCTTTAATTTGATTAAAGTAAAGAAGATATGTTACGTTGTTTTGAAATTCTTATTTCTAACGTTATATAGTATCATGACGTTGTGTAATATTCGATGGCATTGTTTCTCGTCATATTACCGTAGCTTGAAATTAAATTGATTACAGTACACCGATACTGTTATGCGTATATTATTGTTATTCAAACATTCAAAATTGTTTATCAAGGTCATTTCAAGTTTATATAACGTCAAAGAGTGCATGAGGTGGGACTAAGATGTCATCGGGAATCGTTAGACGCGAGTATGCTGACGACGGATACATTATTAAAGCAATAGTATACACCAAGCTCTGCTATGCAAGTGTATGTTATGAAGGTAATTAGGACTCCATAACTAATTACACATTCTATGTGAATAGAATATCTGTCGCCCCCAGCCCACTGTTCCTTGACTAATTACACTCCCTAAATCAAAGTATCTCTTTACGTTTTGTAAATCAATTATTCTTCATTGAAGTGAAGAAGCGAGAAGAAAACATGCGTTTGTGATATTTAAATTAAATTACTAGCCTACGACGCTAAATTGTTTGCTGAACCCCAACATTCTGTGATACCTGGTGTTTGTTTCGCTGTCGACACCTTCCAATTTTCTTAATAATTGCAGTGCCCAAATACAGGAAAAATGCAAATTGAAATTAGTATTTCGGTCTAATCGTACATTTTCAATTATATATTTCTATGAAGATACTTTCAAATGGAAATATTTTGTGTAGCGGGGAACATTTTTTATTTTAGCTACATCTCCCATTTCACAATGAATTGCCGATTGATCAAACCACAACACAAACTCTGTGATGATTCCATTGTTACGGTTTCGGAGAGAATTACTTTCATTGTTACCTAGAAATGTTTCAGGTTTCCAAAGCATGCTTCTGGTTGTCGGTACAATAATATTAAAAGGTAGAGATAGCTTCAGCGTAAACGGAATAGATATTATCGTAGTTCCACGTAATCTTTGCCGAGAAGAATTGAAGTAAGTTGATAAATAAAGTATGAATAATGAGGTTATTTGATTTTTTTCGCTATAAGTTTACAGATCGATATGATATGGAAAATATCACAACTGTATTTTGAAGATCTTAAAACGAAATGAATTTTTTGAACTAAGAACGCGTCAGCACGACCAAGTCTCGAGTCATATCTAGTTAAATCACTTAAGTTTACTTGATTGAAATATTTCGGCAGCTTCGACTGAATCGAGTCGAGGAAATTGGTAAATGACTTGATAAAAGTCACGTTGAAAACGAAAAACTGACATGCATTGAAGCTAAATCGAGTCATATGATACGTGATGCTTTAATATATAAGATATAGCTGTTTTTTTCTTATGAATTGTAAGCCCTAGATTTCTAGTACAAACGAAAATATGTAAAAAGAGAGCTCCAGATTTAGGAAGGAGCGAATCGAGGGATAAAAGAGATAAAATATATCTTTCAGTTTCCACTATATTTGCTTAATTGTTATTGGAGATATGATTTTACATCTTCAAAGATAAAATAATTAAGAATATATATGTGTTTAGCCGATGAAGTCAAGTCATTAGATGCCACTAACTCGAATGCAGTCAAGTACTCTGATTTAAATGACTCGACATACGAGAATTTTAAGACACGTAACTGGCCGATAGTATCTCGCTGATGAGTTCCCATCGGTGTATTAGACTCATGATTGGAGAAAAACCTGTACAGCAATTTCTTTCTAACATCCGAAACTTACAATTCCATATCCTCGCATTGTAGGAGTTGTGTTTCCAGTATTGTTCTCGGAGATAACAGTACACGGAGGCACAGTTATCGCTTTGTTCAGTTGTGCTGCCTTTAGATTCAGTTGGATATATATTATCTTCGACAGATTGACTGCTATATATGTTCTTAAAGGGATAGTTTCAAAGCCTTGCTATTTTGCTAGTATAAACCCATGTTCTTCTTGTACACTATACTCTGTCTCCATAGTTTGCACCTTATGGGATTTAACAGAGAATTTGATTTATTACCTATTCCTACTCCTATTCTTGAACTAAGCCTCACTATACTACTGTGCTTAGCAGTATAAATAGATAACCATTATTGTAGGCAAGACGATGTTTGCAATAGCCTGCTTATGATAATTTTACAATGTATATACAACCATGGGTTCTAACATTCTTATATGGCAAAATCACAGAATACTGTCATACATAAAAGTCGCAAAAAATTCTTACCCAAACCTAAATTTTATCTAACCCTGAACTTTACTCAAAGATGCCAGCCGAGACCATATAATTCGTTGACTTTTTTTCTTCTAGAATATTATCATTTATCACTCTTACTCCCAGTAACTTACGATAATGGTAAATAGTACGATTTCATGGCTCAGGGGGCCTACAAGGGATACCCTACTTGAAAGAAAATACGCGAAAATAGTTTCTTGTACCTAATTATTTATATTATAGTATTCAAAGTCATGTTTATCAACATAAGTTAGATAGTAGAATTACAATACGGATGTATTAGCATATTTCTTGTTGCTGTCGCCCCTAAAAGTGTGTCACCCGGGGCATTCGCGCTTTCCGCCGCCTATAACCACGGTACTAGCTTGAGGTATTTTGAAGTATCACAATTCTTTACTACGACATTCTTTCAATTCCAAAGAAAAAACAACAATGATCACATCGAAATGGAACTACTCGCATTATTCCTTTCTCAGATCAAAAACAAATATTGATTAAACTGTATAGATACAGTCTATGGCAGCTTGCTAACATATTTCTATATTCAATGCAGTATGGCGGACAGAATCATCGCAGCGATGGATTATCTCGATGCTCATACAAGAGTAATAATGTCGAAGTCAAAACATGTAAGTACATAGAATTGATTATAAGACCAATCCGGTTTAAACTGTACAAGAATGTTACCTTTTGGAGGACAAATACCATAGCAGCTTACATATACCGGTGGTTCGTATAAGGACTTCTAACGTAAATCTGCGTATGGGTCTTTGTTTGAATACTGAAGTTAAATTCCAAAGATGAACAATCGCTATTGAGATATCCAAATCACTCCATAACGCGTAGTCAATGTTTGCTTATGAGTTACGAATGGTTACTTATGTTTCCGAGATTTTCCCCGTTATGACAAGCTAGACTGGAGGCTAGAGAGGTAAAGTGCGTTTAAGATGAAGTTTAACTGTTTAATCACTCTCATTCCGCATGATGGCAAATAAGTTGGTTATAGGCCATTCATTGCGTTTGCGTTGTAACGTTCTCTCTGTCGTTGCTATAGATTTTGTCGCTTTTGAGCAAATAGGTTGTATAATTACCGACTTTATGAGTACTGTTTCATTAGCTTCCCCATGTTACTATGCATGCACTATTGTTAAGGAATAATAGCAGGAATAATAGTTGATTTTTATCGACAGCTGCTGTGGAGATTTTATCTCTTTTATCTTTACTTCGACCTAGGTGTTGCCATTGTTGCTGTTGTGGAAATTCGATTTTCTGTTCTTGTTTGGTCTGTGCTTGGTTCTTAGTAACAGACAGCGTAGTGTGTTCATGTCGGTGTCATGCATGAATAGTTTAAAAGAAGGTTTAAAGAAGTTTTTGAACAGGCAGTTATGTAATTTTAACATCATAAATCCTACAACTGTAGTTGAATTCAGGCTGTATTTACTGATCAGGGAAATAATCGGGGATAATTTTGCCTTTTGTTTTCAGTCATACTAATAAGAAGTATTCAAAATCTAATTCTGTAATCTATTAAAGTTGGAATATTCGCTTAGGCAGTATTTCACGAATTTTCGAAGTTTACTGATCGTATTTACATAACTGATAAAAACAATTCAGCAAGCGACTTGAACTAGTAGTAACGCCTCAATGGCATTCAAACCTTGAACGAAATCTCATAATAATGATGATACATTGCTATTATTGTTATTACAGCGAGCTCTTGGGGATATTGACGGTAAGCTCTGTGCAGTGCATCCCCTGTTAGAATTTATTTCGTCGAATGTCAAAGATGATATCGGGTTAGCGGGAGTAACGAAGACTAATCCTTCGAACAAGAAAACAGCTGAAGAAATCGTGGAGGAAGACCGGGAAAGAATGGCGAATACTGCCCACCGAGTTAGGTAACTTTAAAATTATTTCCACACTTATAACAATAATATATGCTGATATTTTCTGTTAGTCTTTTATAGCATATATATCTGAAAGATATCATAGATGATCGAAAATTGGAGTTGGCTGCTTTATCGCAGTGACTCGCAAACATTTTTGCTCGTTTAAGTTCCCATTTGTTACGTCTGTTGACTAGTATGGTCGGACGCTCGAGTTTAAACCGAACAATGATGCCTTTGAGCGCTCTGTCGTCCTATGACCGAAGAGATTTATTAGTCCTCTTTTTTGTGGCCCAACTAAAAATTTATACGCAAACCTACTTACTACACTAACATCAGATATACTTTGAAACTGTGGGGACTGAAAGCTATAACAACCGTTAACATATATTCCCTATAGAGTATATTAAATAGTTGCCATTGGTATGTCTTAGCACTTCCTTTATGATCACCACCATTAACAGTGAGTGATATTTCAGTGAATTTCGTCTAAACAGGCATCTGTATTGAACGTATTGTGTATATATGATAACCTCTCTTTGAAAGTTTGGAGATTACGACCACAGAAGCCGTTTCTTAGTAAGCAATCGTCATTGTGTTGCCACCTGAAGTGGCAAGAAATTTATGTTACTTGCGGTAATTTCGACTAAGTTAGTTGTCAGTGTCACAAGTAAACACCACATCAAAGACCTTACCGAAGAAGGTCAGAATCAGACAATGGAATGCTGGTTGGTACTTGTGCACTTGAGTACTTCACAACACTGATGGATGAGTTGATTATATTCACTATTTCACTTTCATACACGCAGCAAACGGACATAAGTGCATCGGTGTGCGTATAATTTCTTGCACTTCTGGTGTGAAACATTGAATTTAGTCCGTACCGCTGTTATTATTGTCTTTGATGAAACTGAAACAGGGGTATTTCAGCTATTATTCCCAATAATTCGTTATGTCACAAATTATATTTGGGTTTTTAATATACAGTACATATAGTTACTCAATTTGTTGTAGTGGTTGTCTTCAACTCGTTCTCTTTTCAGGGCTATATCAATACCCAGTCAAATAGTCACGTTTTTGAAGTTTGTTGATTATTGGTATGTTTTACTCCACTTTATTTTGAGCAGTCATTTTCCCTTCTTACTCAAATAATTTAACATTTTTACTTCTCATTTTCTATCGGCGGACATCCATTATTCTCATTTGTAATCATTATGGAAGCTTATAGTACGTAGCGCAGTTTTAGGATTACCAGTTCATGTCGAATTATGTCTTGCACGTGTGACGTCATTGGATAATACTAAACTCTTATTTACGATACAAATTATCTGCTTGCAGTTGGAAAATGAAGTTATACTAGTTCCTTGCTGTAAGTCGCGCATTATTCGAGGTAGTATCTAGCGCCAAAGAAGGAAATACTGTACATCTATACTTTGGAATCTGTCAAGGAACACACTGTAAACGTTAAAATGTCGTTTTATTACTGTTTCCATAACAACTTTTACGCAGCTAGCTGTTCCAACAATAACACGTGAATCGCTTTAGAAAACGTAACAACAGCTCTCGTAAATTTCAGAGATGACTATGGTGACAATAATAGTCCTTGTTTATCCATAAATAAGCATTATTGAAAGGCGCAGTTGTTGCCTCGAATACGATGCCCAAATATCAATATGTTACCATGTTCTTTCAGCGTTTGATGGGTTTGGTTTCCGAATTGGCTTTAGAATACTATCTATTACATGACATAAACTATGTGAAATTGAAAACAGACGTACATTATTAGCCCAAGATCGGCTGGGGCGTTTGTTCCCGGGTGAAAGAAACGATGTTCCCGCCATTGTTAACAGAGGGGTGGGTCGCCTCCAATAAATATATGGTCAAGCAAACAATACTCGTAGTTTCTATTGGTTCGGAGTAAATTCTGTAATATTAAATAATATGGTCTTCGACCAAATAAATTTCGTAATTTAGTCGATACTCCTCATAGATCTTGAGATAAGGATCAACTTTGACCTACTAACAGACACTAACTGCTAGCAATCACTTGCAGTAACTTTGAATTCAAGTCAAGTTATATTCCAATGTATGAATTAACGAAAGTGTTCACTGAATAACTGTACCGTTCAGAAAACACGAGAATTCAGTTGCCCTTCCATAAGGATAGCCCCATCTCTTTGTACGCTATTTCACTCCAAAGCGAAATCGTTTCTGGCTAAGAGAGGACGATAACATTATCCTTCGGTATCGAAGTTGCGAAGTATGAGAAACCTAAAAAGCATTTCAGGATTTTAGCTGATTTATCCCAGCTGACATTTAATTGGTTTATGCTATCTCATATCAGCCAATTTTGTACTGAAGTCGATATATGACACCTGAACTGAAATAATATTATTGTTTTCCAATTTTGATTTAACAAACGCTGGTCAGTATTGGGTATCATAACATTCGCGAACTTGCGTTGCGATATAATTGGTAACACGAAGAAACGCAGCAACAATTTCGACACGTAATTTTCGTCAAACATTGTTGATATTGTGACGAGTTCAAGTTTGATTTGAACCGACTTTTTGCATTCCACACTCGTAATATCCATGAAAAATTTGTAATTGACCAACAAGTCGATAGCGAATAAATAGTGGCAGTATAAATAGCAAAATTACCGCCTATGTCAAAGATGAAGTTTTTACTCTTCACAATGCCTACGATATGACATATAATTATGAATGCGCAAATGAGTAATACAAATTACCGCAAAAACTTTCGAACAAAAATAGAATTTTTTAATTTGTAAACTAATGCCTGGAGGAATATTCATGGAATTTTTGAATAATTGTAATGGACGTAATACATTTACATTAGACAGTCTGCAACAGAAATGAATATCATCGAGGTTATTTTTCAGATCGGCGCCTTCACCATTCAAGGAAATTTCAGCCTCGTCTCTCAGCCGACCTATGACCACATCTTCATGGGTAACAGGATCATTAGTGACGAAAGAAGAGGATAGACATCTCCATACTCATTCTTTCCTTACTCTAAATTCTGCAACACAGGCATCAATAAAGCATCTCTCCTTCATGTCTCCAGCTATGAATGCAGGCCCCACCAACGTCAGGGATGAGGTGATGGACGAAATTGTGAATAAGCCGATGTTTCTAAAAAGAAATGACTGCAAGGTGCGTTTAGCTGGAACAAGTACGTTGCTCCTAGAACGTTACAAATCTATTATTTTTGACCTCGATTTTAATGAAGTTTCCGCGACAATCGCAGTAACCACTATTCATGTCGCTCGGGTCGAAGTTTGAAGCCCCTTGAAGCAATTTTGACAGTATAAAACAAGAAAAAACACTCGGCAAAATTCTATCTATTGTGCGACTTGAAATATTCATGTTACAGTCACTACCGGTTAATACATCCCCGGTTAATACAACCAACCGCTTAATGCATCCAAATTGCTTGGAACGGAATTTTCCTATTCATTCCCCATTATAAAACCGCGCTTAATACATCCAGGCACCGCTTAATACATCCACTTTCGATTGCCCATGAAGGCAAATTGTTTTTTCTGTGTACAAATAACGGCCTATAATGAACGAAAATACTGGCTTTACTGTGAGGAAACAATAGCTGTAGGGACTGCGAGTTGATGTTGCGAAATGATTGAAGCTTGACTGTCCCGTGTACCTACGTTGAGTGTCTTACAACTAGAACGGCACTAGCTTCATTATGATGCGAACAAAGAACAAATATGACTGACAAGTCTATCAAGCAAACTTAAGATTACACAGGACATACTGCTTAATTCCGCAGGCAACGCACATGTGATATCAAAACAGAAATTCAATTAACAAGGCTATTGTGTCTACCCAAGACTATTCCAGAAAATTCCCAATTCCGCTGGACGGCAATTTCTTCCGTCACAATAGCCGATTATGAACAATCAAACAGACTGGGCTTGAACAGTCTTAGACTTGGGCTGTATTTGATAAGGATCGTACCGTAAGGATTGTACTGGCGTAGAATATAATGTAACACAACTACACTGATATGTAGACATCGGTTAATACAACCACCGCTTATTACATCCAAAATAGCCTGGCCCGAGGTGGATGTATTAAGCGGTGTCGACTGTATTTATAAACCGTTTTGAAATAGGGTTGCTGCATTTTCCAAATCAGAAGAGATGATAACTTCATCTAATCGTCAGAAGTGTAAATCTCTAAAAATCCTTACATAATACGGCAATGCCAATCAATATTTTATTTATGTTATTTCCGCCACAGACTGCATCGCCCGCCTTACAATGTTGGCGATTGAATGTCGCGGTTAGCATTAGTTGAATTTAATAACAGTATAGTACAGTAAGTATCAAAGTTCAAGGCGTAAATTCATAACACTTGCAACCACCGGTTTAGTGCTTCCTTACTTTGTTGGTGAAGAGGAACGGCGTTCTCTCAAATTTTTCAAATAAACTTTCAAATTACAACTTACAATTTTTCATTAAGGAATTTTAAAATTGAACAGCTGAAAAATGAGGAAATAATCTTCATTTAAATCTTGATCATATGAAAAAAATTAAATTATTTGATCTGACTAAAAACGTCTTTGAAATTGGTCAAATTTCAAAACTTGCTAGAGCAGGCAACTGTAAGCTCCCTTCCTTTTCAGCACTGCACCACCGCTTCCAACATGATGCAATCCTCAAGTTTAAAAAAAAAATGTATTCGGCTTCATTCACCTATTTTTTACACAGAGTGCCCCTCCCATTGGAAGAGTTGGATCAAGATATTTGAAAAGTGCTGGTACGTGGAGCAGCAGATGGAACACGTCTACAAAAAGAGCGAGAACATCAATTCATAGAAGACGACGCAAACCAAGGTCCTGGGAAAGGAACCCCGGGCCATTTATCACAGTTAAGGTTTGTTCATACAGCACTTCCAAAGTAAAATATTTTTGAGAATCAGATTTAAAATCGAAAGTTTATGGCCATGAATTCTGCAAACTTCCGAATGCACGATGCTCGATATTTAAACATTCAGAATCCCACCTTATTCCCATCCCAGAGAAACTATAAACATCATTAGCTGCGGTAAAGTCACTGCTTTATCACTGTTATTTCCCATTATCCCTTAATCTTGCAGTCTCCATACGGATGGATGCATGTCATTAAGTATCTGTAGACTAACCCAATGCCGTCCCCAACATACTGTGTATAGGCACAATAAAAGTAGAAGTTTCTAGTCAGCATTCAGGAAATATTGGTAAATCACTAAGGACCTTTGTCCTAATCTAATCAATAAAATTCCCCGTGTCTGACACTTTGGAGCCCTGTTGACAGTTCACTCTTATATTGCATAACTTGGTAGATAGCACCTTAGTCTCATTCGTACTGTATATAGTTGATGTGTCAAATTTCATAGCTGAAGGGTCAGACTGTGATATGGAGGGGGTCAAACAATCAATTAAACAAACAAGCGCGAATTAACGTTTATATACTGTCTAAAACTAGTGGACTCGACACGTAAAAATAACTAATATCTGTCTCTTACCGAACTTGCTATAAATTTACCTTGATTGTATTTGTCAAGGTTTCAAATCAAGATCTTTGGATTGTGTCCAATTCAACACCAACATCCTATTTTGAAAATGTAAAGGACGACGGACTTCGTGAAATGTCCGGAATGACAGGAACGAAGTTGCCAAGATGGGAAAACACGGCTGAGTCTGTGCCAAAACAGGAGCAGCGTTCTCCAGCCAGGTTGAATGACATTTTATTCAAATAAATTATAGTAAACCCTGGTTATAGCGCAGTAATAGGGGGAATAACCGAAAGTCCACAATAAAAGGGTGATACCTATACAGCACGTCAGTTTATGTGCTTTTTCATTTTCATAGCTCTCACTAGATTCTCAAAGCAATACGTGACCGAAAAGAAATTTGAGAACAACTGCTTTAATGCATGTTTTTCAAACAGTGTACATTACAGTGCAGAGTAAAAAGTAAATAAACACATACAAATGAAAAGTACACAGTATTAAAAATGAAGCGCAGTGGTGTGGAATACTGGGCAGGTCAATGACCTGACAATGACCAATAACTTTTCCGGTGTTCCCAGAACGAACTGAATCGTCTGTTACAGCGAGAATAGTCCGTTATATCTGAAATCCGTTTTACGGGGTCCGACCTGTAACAAGGGTTTACTGTATTATGAGATTCCGTGTTGGTATAGATATAATAATGTGTTGAACTGTTTGTACTTAGACACGAAAGACAACTTGGAGCACCAGCTCAATTCACACCGGCCATCCAGTGGCTAAAGTATGATCACAATTCGCCTGTGAGGAAACCGCCTTGTCTTACTCCGTTCAAGGGTGAAATACTTGGATTAATGTCAATTTTAAGATACAGTAATCCATCACATATCACGGGGTTACGTTACAGAACCCCCCGCGATAGCTGAAAATCCGCGAAGTAGAAACCATATATTTATTTAATTATTTGAATATTTTTGAACGTATTTTGAACCATTATAAATCATTCACACACTCTTATTCACCTTATCAATCTTTCCCACAATCATTTTACCTGTTATTTAAAATTTTTAAAACTTTTAGAGCTTAAACATAGTAGTACTTAACGGCACGGCATTTATCATGAAATAAAATGCATGCAATATTATATTAAAATCCGCGATGTAGTGAAACCGCGAAAAGTGAACTGCAAGGGACGACTGTAAATCGGTATTTGAGGAGAGTTTGTTCATATATATTTATATATCTCCCTTGGAAATTTTGCACCCTCAGGTGGGCAGGTACCTCTGATCAAGAACCACTAATTTTCAGAAAAGGTTTCAAGGGAAAATAATGATTTTTTTTACATAAAAAGAAGCATGAAATTATTTTAGTCCAGAAAATTTCAAGTTGAGCTAAATCGAATATACGATTTGTTCATTGTAAAGAAAGTATATCCATTAAATTACATTACCTACTTACTGCAGATGCTGCCGGAGATGGAAAATATTACAATGTCGAAACTTCGCTTACTCACAAGGTGAATCAGTCCTTAAATGCCAGTCCAGGTGTACGTATTGCAAGGAATGGGGAAGTATTAGCACAGACCTTGAAGGTAACGTTTCTAATTAGTATTATCTCCGGATGTGTTGTGATATAAGTTACATTCAATGCATAATAATTCCTGCAGGCCCGTAGAAAATTTAGAAGAGAAATCCTCCGTTACAATAACGAACTATTTTAACTTTTGCTTCAGTTGCTGGTCCCAGTATTTTTTAGCTTCAAGTCTAAAGCAAAGAAAATATGAAATGAACGCAGAAGATTTAGCTCTAATTGGACGAATAAGTGATTGTTTATTACCCTGAAGACAAAATAGTTGTCTTGTATGAAGCGGTGTTGCTCTGAAAGAATTTAATTTGAGGCGACACTTTGGAACTAAACATTTTTTCTCGCTGAATTGGGGGCAAATACGATACACATAATTTTTAAATTTAAAAACCGATCAGTGTTGGCCTTGCCGCTTTTGTGGAGGCGTACGTGCCTGCCGTATTTAAAGATATAAAACACCATTCTTGTGGCTTAACTCCCATATTAACAGATGACCTTGAAGAAGTCATTGAAACATCCAACTCGCAGTGGACACCACATCTGCTTATAACTGATTCGACTTCATTTTGAATTTAGTGGTTAATTGTGGAAAACCATTTTATGACCAAAACCCAACTGCAGTTAAACATTCTCTACTTGTAATATAACCATTGTTTGTTGATCCATAGTCAGTGAAAGAAGCAATTAAAACAGCGCTACGCAACTTATTATATCCGTTATTGCATATGTATAAGAAATGACATGCTATGTACTTTGATCCATACACATTATCTAGAATGAACGCTTCTGGTTCATCGCAACAGTGATGGTAAAATAATCCCTCCATACTTCGTCCACAAATAGCAGTAAACGTAACGTAAAATGAACTACGTTGCTGCATTCTAGCTTGAAGATTCGGAAGAATCTGATAATTCCGTTGCATCGGATGAGGAGGAGAGTGATGTTGACGTTGCATCTTTGATCCCAACGGAATTGGTTTCTAAAATGAAAAAGCATTTTACTACCAAGAGTGACGAAGGTGAAGAATCTGACGAAGAGGAAAGTACTGGAGAACACAACGAAAATTCAGGGATGAAAATTATCGAAACACTGTTAAACGGGAAAGAAAAAGTTCGGTAAGATAAAGTTCTACAGAATTACAACTTCCCAGTTTACTGTTATTCATTGTTTGGCAGATAGTCTAGGTCGCAGCTGTAATTAACGGTCGGTATATGGTGGTCGCATCGTGTCATGTTTTGTATGAAAGACGCCGTAAATACATTTTTTTTATTAATTCGGTAGTTAATTATAAAAAGCCAATTTATAGCCGAAACCCAACTGTAGTTAATCATTTTCTACTACTAGGATAGCCTGTGCTTATTGCTACATAGTCAGTGTAAGAATGGGTTTAAACAGTGCCACGCAACATATTATTTTCGTTGTTACATGTGTATATAAAAAATTGAATGATATGTACTTTAAGAGTATTATTATTATTTTCGTTGTTACATGTGTATAGGAAATTACATGATATGTACTTTGACGTCACGTCACAACAACATGGCCGATAGTACCTGGCTGATGAGTTCACCTCGTTTTCGCGATATTTTTAGCCAGCATCAACCCCACATATATCTTATACAGAAGATCTGCATTACATACACAACACAGATCTGTCGCTCGATAATAACTTCATTACTT
>QRAM01000396.1:0-85075 GCA_013436055.1 Halocynthia roretzi
CGCCGTTCGCTATTCATTTCGCCTCGCCGTCCGTTCGTCTCGCCGTTCGTTTGTTCGTCTCGCCGTTCGTTCGTTCGTTCGTTTCGCCGCCCGTTCGTCTCGCCGCTCGTTTGTCTCGCCGCTCGTTCGCCTCTTCGCTCGTTTCGTCGTTCGTTCGTTCGCCTCGTCGCTCGTTTCGCCTCGTCGCTCGTTTCGCCTCGTCGTTATCCGCTTCCCCGCTCGTTCATCTCGCCGTATGTTTCGCCTCGTCGTTCGTTCATCTCGCCGTATGTTTCGCCTCGTCGTTCGTTCGTTTCGCCGTTCGTTCGTCTCGTTCGTTCGTTCGTTTCGCCGCTCGTTCGTCCGTCTCGTCGTTTGTTTCGTCATTCGTTTCGCCGCTCGTTCGTCCCTTACCCCTTTTTATATACACAACATACCCTGCTAACCTGGGTATTATCTTATTTTTTTTTAATTTCAACTCAAACTAGTTCTCCCTATTTTATTACATCATGCAGACTTTGATTATTATCTAATATGTAAAAACCCTCTGACATGATAACTTTTTCTAATGTCCAATGAAATCACTATCTAACGGTCATGAATGTGAGGAACAATCAGTTTTACAGTTGTTATAATGGTCGTTAATTGTGGAGTGCCTGTATATTTCTTTTTTATGCTATTTCGGTCACTTTATTTTGTATCTAGAACCCATATTAATCACCCCACTTTCGGGGTACAAATTATTCCTTTAGACTCCAATATTAATACCTAATTTTGAAAGTACTGGACCCCATCAAAGTATACCCATATGTAGATTATAAATCACTTAATTCCTTTTATTTACATTATATAGTAAATATGTCTCGTAATCTGGGCAATTGCTAAATTTATATAAAATAGCTAAAACCTTCCCAAATTCAAAGGTGATAATAAGTAATAATTTAATTTGTAAATTCACTTAGAATTGTGAGCCTGTTGCTGTTGTTGGAAGTTGTACGTTGAACAAATTGTCGAGTTGTGGTTTCATATTGGTGCTTTTCATACAAGCACCCAAGTAACTGTCTAAATCATTTTCCAGTAATTGAATAATATTGTAAATGTTATTTGACTAACAATCAACACCCATATTGTTAATTACTATGTGATACCTGATCTGTTAATTGACTTAACCAGAGGGTTTACCCAACCTCCAATATTAATTCTAACTAACTTTAGACTATTCCACCATATTACTATTTTGAGTAAACTAGCTTGATGCCTTCAAGCGAATGATGATAATGGAAAAAAATGTCCTTGTAGCCAGCTGTACTAACTCTTTATCGAAGGAAATTTATATATTGGGCGAGCGGGAAGCCAGAAGCGCTGCAGACAGGTGTACAGTGCCAGCCGTCACTCTATTACTCCTGCATGCCACTGGCCAGGCTTGCGAACCCATATATATCGGGAATTGGATAAAGCGAGCAGGATGTTGAGAAATTTTTCCAAAGACGTTTCCGAGATATAAATCTGACGCTATAAAGAAAGGCATCGAGCTATTTTGCTTTACCATTGCTAACTAGTCGTAACTTTATCACATTTGAATGCACAAGGTTGGGTAACTCTCTAATCCCTTAATATTAAATTTTCATTTAAATAATTATAGTAATAACATTCATATTCCAGAATATATATTGATTCCTAGATTTCCTCCTATTAATATTTGGTTCTTTAAGCCTTTAGCTGGCATGATTGACTTTCTGGCAAATGTTTAATATTTGATTCTTTAAGCCTTAAGCTGGCATGATTGACTTTCTGGCAAAGTTAAATTTCCAACATGCAAACATCAGCAAATACAGTGTCTCAAATGTCACTATATACTATACAATATTTTGCATAAGTAATCATTTTCTAATCCTTTGTATACTCTTCTAGTAGGTAATTGCCCAGACTTATTAATTCTCAATCCAAACCTATTGTAATAGATGATTCGCCTTCGGTGTTTTCGATTACATAATTCACATCGTGGGATATCTTAATTGTACACATATTTGAATTTAGTACCATCCCATTGTCTCACTGTTTCAGTTAGTCGTAGTAGTAATACCCTGCCCTCGGACCCCTTTTTATATACACAACAAATACCCTAACTAATTTCAATGATGAAAAATAAACCTATATTTATTTTACATTCCAAATCAAACGAGTTCCCCCTATTTTATTACATCATGCATACTTTGAATGCCACCTCAACATATTGAATAATACTTTCTTTAGTTATTAAACCCACTATCAGTAATCTTAGCTGTGACCATAGCATTTATACTTTTTTGGGCTTAGACTCCATTTTCATTTTTTTATCTATTTTAGGCATAGCCTCCATCTCTGACCCTGTGTGGTCGGTTAGGATAGAAATTTCCCCTTGGCCGGTCTTTCTTTTTGGATGGTTTGGTTTGTCCGGCAGGTGTTTTATCACTGTTACTAAGCCTCGTTTACACCGAATGCAAAATCTTGTTCATAAAATCTTTGCTTTATTATGTAGCAAATTCCTCAAGTTAAACTCCTAGCAGATCAATCGTGTGATAATTACGTTTCTGATTTCAATCTTGAATGATAATATAAATCGACATTCAAATAATCATTTTCACATGCAAAGTCGATTCATTATGTAACAGTTTGAAATGTTAAGTTCCAGGAAATTAATTCAATTTTCAAAGTCAATGATATGTTAAACGGTGATAATATAAATTAATCTTGAATCATGTCATCTGGTGTAAACTTGGCAACTTTAATGTTTTTTATCTTGTAATATATTTCAATCTCGCCAAAATAAAACACCGGGAAATGTCCAATCATGTTGTATTGCAGATAACTACAAGGCGTTCGGAGAGTTTTTGCTTTGTCGCCTTGTCGATATGAATTAATGAGAAGCTAGTGAATATCAATATACTTCATGTGATTTAAGAGATACAGTAATCCCTCACCTATCGCGGTTAGTGCGTTCCAGAGCCTCCTGCGACAGGTGAAACTCTGCGAAGTAGAAACCACATTTACCTATTGAATATATTTAAACATATTTCAAACCATTATGAATCATTCACACACTCTTATTTACTTTATTAACATTTCCCACAATCATTTGACTGGTTAGTTTGGTTTTTGTCAACTTTTAGCGCTTAAACATTCTAGTACTGTACGGCACGGCATTTATCATGCCCCCCCCCCCCCACAATATTACATTAAAATACATACAATATTCTGTGAAAACCTAGATGTAATGAATCCGGTCATAGGTCATACAGTGAATTTGGAAAGAACAAGTGGTATCCAGGATAATATGTTTTGACCTTGAATGCTGGCAGTGAAATATGTAATTAGAACTCCTGCACAAATTGACCCCCCCCCCCCCCCCGGNTGCAAGATAGACCCCCCCCCCCCCCCGGAGGGATGTTGTACATTGGAAGATCCCAGTGATTTTTTTGTTTGTTTCATGTTTATTTTTTGAGAATATCACTGTTTCTCTTATTATATGTAAAAGCTAAAGTGTAATGATAAGGAGGCGATATTATTAACATATAACATAATGTTCTATCCCAGATAAAAATCACATCCGCTACATCGGCAATTCTGTATGATGAATGTATTAACAAGCTGAACCAATGAACACTATTTTTAGATGATAAAATTTCCCTTTCGTGATAATTTTTAGTTGCCTCANAATCGTTCTCAATTAGGTTACTTTGTTAACCAACAGATCTGCCAAATATCGCATAACGATTGACGTTTGTCTGTAGCACCTGTTCAGTTCTCTTAATCGACAGATTCACTTGAAATGACCTAAAAAATTAGGGAGGCGATTAGCGGGCTTGGTGCTAAACCTAAACTACGTCACAAGGGACATTAAGCTCAGCGGTGGCGTATTGAATTTCTTTCATTTTAGGTGTTCCACTTCACTCTTGTCAACTAGATGCACTTACTTTCTGACAGAGGCGTTGACCTTTGTTGGTTCCATGGTTCAATTGTTCCATGGCTTATGTTTCTGCTATCTTGATGTCGGAACTCACCCATGTTTCTGTTAATGTTATCGTTGTTTTTGCAGTCGCTTTATTTATATTATTGTTGTCAGTTTCAAGTACTTGTCGTCTAGTAAACACGATCGTTCAAATCCTTGGGAAATTTCAGTGATTGGAACATAAAGATCGGTCCGTTTATTCTCACCTTGTGGCTTCGTCAACTATATTACGGTCTAAGTTGAAAAGGTCATTTCGTCATTATTTCAATTCTCCCTTTGTCTCATATGGGTTTTGAGGTTATACCTGACGTCCGTTTAATATACCTTCTCCACTACACCAGACAAATACATTAATCAAAACAGAAAATTACGCGGTCCAGAGCATTACCGGTTTGTCCACGCTTTAACGCCGATTTTGACTGGAGAGTATTCTATTCCAACAACGGCTTGTAGGATGACGTGATGGGAATCAGCTGCATCACCTGCACAGCTGCATAAGAAATTTATACATGTTGGCATGCTGTTGCATGACGCGGTTGTTGGGTTTGCGCTTAGGTCAGTTCGAGAGTTCGCATTACCGGCAAAACTACATTTTGAATAATTTGCTTATTCGATTTTAAACTCTGTTCATGTGAAACTAAATCCGTGTCTGGTTGATTGCAGCTTTTGAGACTGTTCGGGGCCCTCCAAATTTTCTCAGCAACTTCTCACAATAGCATGATGGTTCGAGGGCTTCATGTTCACAAGAATCAAAGTTGGGAAACTGAATATTTATTATTAAATAAGGAGCTAAGTTTTCACTATGCAATGCGCCCAACGCACGGTTTCACCAGAGAAACATTTTTTTCAATACTGCTACTGTATTTCCCCTTCAAGGGATGGGGGCAAATTATTCTGGAATTCTATACAGTCCAGCCGAATGAGCTTGAAAAAGTTAGCTCTACATCTTGTACTTAATGAATATCTTAAAATATAATCAAGGTTCTGGGGATGTGTGTTCGAGATCTGACACTCTCATTTAGTTCTTAGTTAATGTACATCCTCCTAAATATGGTTTGATAAATGTGAAGAGAAACTTAGTGTGAGCGACGCTAAAAAATGCAAATGTCCGCGCTATTATTCCTAATCCGAAAAACTCTCAGTACTATTCGATATATAATCGTGAAATCACTTTATGCACTTGAATTCCCGCCAGATCACTTTATGCAATTGAATTCCCGCCAATACTGTAAGATTCTTCCGCCTCCTGCTAGTAAATGGTGGTGGTTAGTTTCGTCGTGGTCTGTGGAAACTCGTCTTGGTAACTCTTGTTGCTGCGCAGGGAGAAATCGAAATCTGTCATCGAACTACAGGCGAGGGCGAAAAATAACAGAACTGGGTGGCTGCACGGTTCGTTGCTACAGTTTGTTAACAATATGACTGATTGACGTCATACTGGTTAGAGAGTGTCACTCACGTGTTTTCTGTTGGGCTAATATACATATTGCATAGAGAATCTAACAATTTATCTTCAATTGGTTTTTGTTGCGAGAAAAATCACCTGTTTTCATTTTGCTATTTTACATTTGCTTTGCTATACAGTTATTTGACAAAAGTATTAAGTCAGTGACCGAGTAAAAGTGAAGTGATAGTTAGGTATTGTCCTTCAGCTACCACACACTCTTGCACTAAGTACCTGCTCCACCCTTTCACCACCTTTAAGTTTCTCATAAAAACAAATCGTTCTCTGCAAAAGCTTCCCACGATCGTCCTTCGACTAATCCTGACCCAAGCAGAACTTTTGAATTGCAACACTGATCTTCTGTTTCAGCACTGCTACGGTCTTATCCCTCAGTAGTCCTCTCTTCAAGTAGTTGTGGAATGTACCCAATAATCCACACCCTATTAGATACAACAAGTGATAACTTATTACTGAGATTTTAGATGGCTTTCCATCACCAAATTTGCTGCCATAAAACAAACATGGATGGTCACTATAACTGTTTATCATTCGTCTTAACCTGTTTTTACAGGACCGACTTTGATCATTATCATTTATCTACGGTCGCGGGAAAACTCAGCATTATGGGTATAACAAAACTTGAAACCGCCGCCACTCCCCTTAAAATTGGTTTACGAATGCTGCGGTTGTGTTTTCAAAGTAGCTTTAGTTATATCAGTGAAATAGATTTACGTTTGATATTCCTTTTATACCTTTGTTCTGGTTAACAAATCGAATTCATGCAGCCGTGTGGACTATGAGTGACATATGACTATTTGGTTGCCATCTGGAAGTGTATTAATAGATTAGTTGGTTATGTTCTCCAACGTATGAAATTGAGATATATTAGATGTTGGTACAGGAATATAGATAACATGCAACGAGGTAATAGTCTGGATGTTTTGTCAGCACACTATAAGGGCGTTGTAAGCTATAACCATACCTACATTTTTCAATCAATCATAATTATGCGGCACGTATATGCTACCAAGCTAATGCAGATACGTGGATTACGTGTCAGACGATATTGATGTTAATGATGAAATATACTCGAACAACTTGACTATCCTTACATGCATTGAAAATACACGATAATGATTAGTGAGATTTCGGTATAGTACTTCTGGGAGGGGTAGTTGTGTGAGTTAAAAAACGAAAATAGAGTTTATCGAATTTGACCTTTTACCTTAACCAGACTGGATACGGCCCAGAATGTCTAATATTATATATGAATATCATATACGTTTATTCGATTCGAGTGAAAAATACGCCAGTGGGAGTATGGAAAATACTTTATTTATTTATTTTATATACTGTATAATTATATTATCCTATAAAAATGGTTGAATGCAATACACACTGGCATGAAAGCAATACATACTGGCAATGTAAAGTAAAATTCGACCACGCAAAAATTTTCTTAGTACTGAACGATTCATTATATTTTTCCTATTTATTTTGTTAGATTTAATATATAATTGCATTCGCAATAGCACAATTTATATAAATTGTGTACTTATATATTTCAGTGAATTATGAAGCAGAGCCTGTCGTACCTGCTATCACCTTTACTACTGACTCACTCACACCGTCTAGCGATGGGCGTGATGCTACTAGTGCGTCCTTCAAGACCAAAATGTAAGTGCTGGAAGCTTTACGTTTTCTATAGATCTATTATTGGTTTTTTTCATAAAATATCTAATACAATTGTATATATGTTGATTAAGCTTATTTTCGATATGGGGAATGACACAGGTCGGGGAGAAGTAGTATGCGAGTCTCCGAGATTGGCGAGGCGAGGCGATGCGCGTTAAAGAAGTAAAGTTCAATTGATTATAGAACTGAAATATGATTAACTCTTATGGTGAACATTATCGATTGGGTGTTGATGTAATCGAAGAATTGGATTTCAATATAGCTAAAACTATTTACAGTGTGCATTTCAATTCATACCTTACCCATGTCTTATCAAATTCCTAACGCAACCTACACAAGGCTGGAATCGGGAGGGTAGTTTGAAGGCGAACATCAGATAGGGATTTTTTATTATATTGCCAGAACACGTATTTACCGTCTGGCCTTATAAAATAAATTTTTTGAGTATTATTTCGAATGCATTATATCTTTTATGCCATATCTATAACAACAAATGAAGTTGACAAACTGTTACAGAAATACAGAAGACGGCGATTCTTCTTTTTCGAATCTCAAAGGAGAAAAACCTACAACAGCAAAAAAATTGACCGTTCAAAAAGAGTTGATCATCGGTATTCCACATTTCAAATTACATTATTTTTAATAATGCATTAACGATGGCATTTTTTCTCGCAGAATCTGCTATCAGTGGACCAGGCCCGGATTTCGAGCGTGTCCTGTTCAATTTGGGCGGACGTAGTCCGCTGGTGGCGCACTATCTCCACATGAAGCAACTTCGGAGTAAGACTTTGGTCGGTAAACGCATGAAGCGGACTGAAGTTTTGCAACATTCATATCCTTTATTTATATCAATGTCAGCATTTACATACTTTATAAGACCTCCCTGCTCTGAGACGAATTGCACAATTTTGAGCTCATTTTCTAACTCATTTTCCCCAGTTCAATAAATTATTTATAACTCGAGATTTTCTTGGCAGATATATCTCCTGAAGTACAATTATATAAATAAATACCTTAACGAGGTCGCAGAATTTTCAATTATGACAGTTTTCTTTGATTGTTGCCTTATTACTCCACCTGCGCTGACTTTTCAAGAAATTATACGTCACTCAAAGAAGACGATTAGGGATCTCCACGCTCGACGGGAAAGGTTAGAATCGTTATTTATCTGAAATTTATTGATCTTCTATCATATTATACACATGTTTTCTGTTGGGGATATCCTTATTTTTCTTCTATAGAATATTTTTTATTGCAGGATGACTGTTGCCATGCTGGAGGAGAGTGCCAAGCAGGAAAAAATTCGCAGAAATTTAATGGTGCAAACGAGGCGAATGCAACAAGCGCTCACAGATCCAATCGAAATCAAGATGAGAAGTGACAGAGTACTAGACCAAGCTGTAAGTAAAGCATTGGTGACTCTACTAAAAAACCACTTGCCGTTTTTTAAAATCCCCACCCCAGGTTCTCATTGGTGGCATTTTTTGGCGGGATTTTAGTGCTTTTCGACCCACCTCAAAACTCTAATCTGGAGAACGTGCTCTTAATAATCGATTAGGTTCACATGTCGCATTCATCCGATATATGTACAAAGATTATTCGCTATACTCTGCACACGTCAACTTGATAGAGATTACCATTACGTCTAACACATGTCACCACTAGATGCTAATCATATTTCTATGTGTTAATCAAAAAAATTGCGATCGGGCAGCATAAGAAAATCAGAAAAAAAACAATCAGTACATTACCAGCAAAGGGCAGCCTCTTTTCTAATAATTTTGACATTACAATATAAATTTATCCATCAGCAAGCTGTACTTTCCGCTGTGTTAATCTCAGGTTATATTTGATGGCTCACTGACCGTCATAAATACTTGCGTCCGATCACTGAAACATACGCATGGTTTGTACTCAGCTGATTGATATGGTAACATTTATACAAAATAATTATTTCTCAAACTTTCGGCAGGGTGGGCGGGAGCGTGAGTTCCATTGTTAATCGGCTTGTCGCGACTATTTTTAGTATCATGCTTACAGTACTTGGAAATCTTATCTGATTTCAGATATTCATATAGTACGCAATCCATCTTCTCATGTCAGCCATGCATTGAGAGGGGGGGGGGCTAATTGACATTATGTTTAGGGTTTTGAACGCGTATATCACGCCTAAGAGTTGATGTAAGTGTTAACGTCATGTAGGCAGTGTACGTACGTAAGAACGTACGTACTATGAAATTTAATTCAACGAATTCTGAATTTTCGATTAGGTATGAATAAATCCATAATATTATTATGCTACTTATAGATTGAAATACGGTTGAGATTAAAGAGAGAATCGAAATTTTCCGCCGAGTCTTTGGGGTATAGCCGTGCTTTACAAACCCTTTTCAAGTGCTGTGTACACTATTCTGTATTGACAACCTATCTTGTTCGTAAGGTGGGGACAGCATGTAATTCATTCTCGGCTCGCCATTTTTGAAAGGTCGAGTGCCAAGTTTAGATCTGATTTTCCCGGAATGCATTAGAGTGCAGATCACCTGATTCTCATTATTTGGGAAACTTAATCGATATGCAGTAATTATTCATGAGCGGTAATTCTCTATTTACATCGTAAAACTATCTACAAGAATCTAATTGATTCTCTCAAAGCCCGTTGTTTTGTCAAGTATCGTTAATTATGAATAAATATCTACCTACGAGATGAGAATACTAAGATATTTGGACATTGTGTTTTGTCAAGTATCGTTAATTGTGAATAAATATCTACCTACGAGATGAGAATAGTAAGATATTTGGACATTGAATGTTTGGCTCCTTCGGTTATATCGATCTCGTAACACAAAAGGCATACGCTAATGTGTTCGTGTACAACATGAGCGCTAGTTATGATTCAACCTGTAAAGGGGGTAATTTAACAATAATGTGTACTGCATATACAATTCTACATATGACAGTACCTAATTATTCGTCAACACAGTCGAGTAAATACTTGCACTCCATTAGTTAAATTTTGAATTAAATTTATTCAAATTAACGGTAAACATCAAAAATGCAGTCGTCCCTCGCTATATCGCGGTTCACTTTCGCGGATTTTACATAATATTGTATTGTATGTATTTTATTGTAATATTGTATGTATTTTATTTCATCATTAATGCCGTGCCGTACAGTACTAGTATGTTTAAGCACTGAACGTTTAAAAAAATTAAATAACCGGTCGAAAGATTGTGGGAAAGGTTAAATAAATAAATAAGAGTGCGTGAATGATGTATAATGGTTTAAAATACGTTTAAATATATTCAAATAATTAAATAAATATGTGGTTTTTACTTCGCGGATTTTCACTTATCGCGGGAGATGCTCTGTGGAACGTGATCCCCGCGCGATAGTTGAGAGATTACTGTAATTTATTCTCATATTAAATATACAATCGATAAAATTAGTCAATAATGTACATAATTATCATTGTCTGCTATTATGTACCTAATTATGACTACCTACCAAAAAATGCTGCCGTACAGAATTACAACGCTTTCCTCGTCTTATGGGTTTTGTACCTATACATTTTTTCCGTTTTATCAAATATCTATTTTCCATAGTGTGCTACCATTTTTTTCTAACTAAGTAATTTTAATTATGTGTTTCGGCTTCTGGTATGAATGCTTGTAAACTATTTCAAATTAAGTGCGCTTTGTTTACATAAGAGCAATATTCTAAATTGCTCTAAATTTGGTCTATGTATAATATAGATAGAATATAGAGGGACTATAGTCTATATACACTGGTGTCTCGTACTTGGCACGATCCAGACTTCGAATGCCAAATCAGTGAAAAATTCCGTTAGGAGTTCGACCGATGCTTCTACGTTCGAAATGCGCGCGTAGTAAGAAATGCACTTCGAAACGTTACACGCGCGTAGTGAAAAATTGCACTGGCTGTATAAAATACGTTTGTTATAGACAGAATGTTATGATTGCGGTGAGCGGTCGAATTTGACGCGGGAATAATTAAAATTGAGACTTTGTTTAACACCAACCTGGCGGAACTTATTTAAGTTCGTCTTGATACTTTTTTAACAGTACAAATAAACATCAAAGGCTATAATACACGGCTGTAAGTTTGTGAGTTGCCGCGGGAGTGATTGAATTGAAATTTCGTAAACACCTGCATGAATTTCAGAGTCTGGGAACGGATTTATTCACTTTTCATTATTTCTAATGGGAATTATTGATTTGGACTTCGAACTATTCAGAGTTCGAACGGCTCCTGGAAAGAATTAAGTACTAAGTATAGGACACCACGGTATCATACTTTTCTATACCTCGTTAGAAAAATGCTGATCCTGATATACAAGTTTATATTATATATAAGCAGAGCGACCCGGTCCGGCTTGGGCAAGGACTTAGTGCTGTAAGTATCCAGTTGAGAATGACTGGAATAGTTAAGTAATTGTTACCCGGCGTTGTCTGCGTAAGCCTTTTCCCGTCGATAATCCCATGTAAGCCTTGAACAGAATTAGTGTATGGAAACGGATAAGCTTTTATAGGTATATATCCACATTTGTGACCGTATAATGCAGTGATATCAAGACGTTTGTGACTTCGAAAATTAGGTCCATTGTTCTGGTCGTCGTCGTGGCCGCTAGGGAGCGTTAGAACAGTCGGGAGCTCCGGAGCCACCACAACCGGCGCTGGGATACCTTTAGTCACCAAACGAAATTGGGTCAAATCGGTCTAAGTGTTGTTTTAACTTTCAATAGCGGGGAAAAACACTCTTTTATATAAATGGAGAGAGAGATAGATCGATGTTGAATGTCAGCATGATTTTATACTGTTGTCAAATCGATTTTAATATTTTTCAACTTTTACGTGCAGCTGGGAGGAGGACTCCATCGTCCCTCGTCATACGACAGAATTAAATCTCCCAATGTAAAAGAAGAAGAATTATTGGAGAACGATTTGGACAGTGTCTCGAACCCAACTGAAACAATCTGACGAATATCAGCCATTTATCATAATACTTCCAGCTGAGTAGATGATTTTTTAATATTAATATGCTGTTATTTAGATCGAAATCGCTAAAGTAAATACTGCGCTCCCTAAAGATAATGAAAGCACCTTTCTTTATAAAATATGAATGAGAAACTTCCGTTATGGGAAGCCATGGAGTCTGGATGTCGAGCGAATAAAGTTTTCCATTCGTTTACAAAACCAGTGAGTGGCTCATTTCATGTCCGAGGGCTTACAGAATTTTTTTTTCAAATCTTCTTTCCTCTTTTTTGTGCGAATAACAACATGACATTTTCTGTCATGGATAGCGACAGCTAGCTCGCAATAATCTACATATCAGCCGAATACTTCATTATACTAGCTGAAAGAGCGCCTGTAGGCCCAGACGCCCCTACAACACAAATTTATGCGTCCATAGTCCATAGTAAGTGATGGCGACAAGAACACTCATAAAAAAATACCAAATAAAATTCTTTAAGTATTTCCTTTGTATGCTCTATTTCGTTGTGAATAGCGGGCTTGCAATTTCAAATTCCTCTACAGGAATAGAATTATACTTGAATGTAAATCCCGACTTCGGATGCGTGAACTCAGAGTTGAGGTTGAATAGCGCTTCGTAATACACTGGTGATTTGCAGTTTATGATCCCACTGAGCTTGACATGTTTCAATTGCTAGAAACCAAAATTGGCTCATTTTCTATGAACGTTATATTCATTTGACTTCATATTCTGTATGTTAACGGGTATCACTCCCAGCTTGATTTGATCCTATGTTTTTGATTGTGTGAGTGAGCTAGGATGACCCGGTGCAAAATTAGTACTATTTTCCCCGTCTTTCGGTTATTTACCTTTTATTTGCGAGAAATACTCTATTGTTCATAGATTGAACAGTTGTTTATTTCAATATAGTTGCGGTGTGATCGGACTCGATGTCAGACACTGTATAACATTCCGATATTCCACATCAATACTACGCTAACACTGTACGCATAGTATGTATAAGACTAGGAGACAGCAAGCAGACGTTTGCTTCATTTGTATGAGACTAGGCGATGGCAAGCAGAAATGGACGTTTGCATCATTCGAAAGAAATTCGAGCTATTTCGCAGCTATCATATTGCGCGCATACTTTGTGACATAATATACGATTGACGTGAATAAGAGATTATTCTATTTTATTTCGGTACACGCCAGCGATAATAAAAGTATCATTGGCTCTGTGCAATTCCTACAATTCCATTACGTCCATCAAAATTGGTTTTCTTAGGAGTTTACGCTCTCAGTTAAGTTTGATAGTGATCCTATAATAGCTTCTTCATATTTCATGACCGCTATTAGAAACACATGATCGAGCGGTTTGCGTATTAAAAAACTTACTTTTCTCACTTCTCCATCATCCAGGAACACAGTTGGCCCTTGTTTTATTTATGAGACAAAATCGTGAGAAATTTGACGTGATTGCGAAGAAATTGTTTCTTTCCGCTTCTCCTGTCTTCGATCATTGTTTCCGTCATTTGGGAGGAAATTTCATTACGAAACTATTATAGTTGCCATCTGTAATGTAATCCGAACGTCTAAGGTGATAAATCGATAAGGATTAAAGCACCCAATACCGGGCGATGTTCGTCAGCTCACAAATCGATGTCATTTCTGAATTGTCCTGCTGCTTGCTCGGAACCCGGTAAGAGCGACCCATTTGCGCGAATAAGATAAATACCAGAGTCGAACGTTGGCATCTCACCATCAACAAATCTGAAGTTTCGACATGCCAAAAGATCAATTATATATAATCACAACCAACATAAGTACACCTTCTTTTTTCGATATAGATCGAATAATAAGGCCCGCGCAATGTTTTATTACCATGGATTTTCATATTATTATTTTTAAATGTACAGGAAATTTATTTGTGTTAATCATTATTTGGGGTTAGGCTGTTCCTGTCTTTTCTGTATAAATGTTAGTTCTATTAAATTTTAATCCTTTCTTGGCGGCAACGCTAACACCAAATAATGAGCTGCACCGCATACTATAGTAGCACTAATAGAAATATCTGGCCAGTATCCCGACGAGAATGAATCTAAGATAAATATTTTTCCAGTTGTAGTATACTAGTAGCATATATATATATACAAGTGTTGATAGTTTTGTAATGACTCGAGTCTCTGAAGATATGAAGGAATTGTAGGACAGTACTGGTACATTTTCTCTCCAGTGAAGCCCTGGTTTGTTGTTTAGTTACATGTTTCCGTATGCACTGAGCCACATGGTCACAGCTGTCAAAAGTCGACGTGACCGACCTGGTTTGTTGTTAAGTTACATGTTTCCATATGCACTGAGCCACATGGTCACAGCTGTCAAAGTCGACATGACCCGTCTCGGTAATATGTAAGTGTTACGTCGGCGGCAGTAGCACAATTTCTACAGAAATTTGATTTGGAGTTCGAACGATACTTCTACTTTAGAACAGCAAACGTAGTGAAAAAATGCACTTCCATCGGTCTAAAATTCTAGATCTTCTATCCGCAGTTCAAACGAGCTGATACATTCGCAAAGCGCACGTAGTGAAAATAAGCGCTCGCTGGGTGAAGTACGTTTGTGAGCGGCCGAATTTGATGCAGGAAGAATTGAAATTTAGACTTTGTTTAACAAAACCCCGACAGAACTTATTAGAGCTCATCTCTCTCTGTTTTTACGGTGAAATTAAACATCAAAGCCTGTAATGCATGACAGTAGGTTTGTAATCTCTCACGGGACTAATTATAATTGAAACTTTATTAACACAAGCATGAGTTTTCCCAACGACCTCGAGCTAAATGGGCCTTCGAGCCGAAAAAAAGAACTTTGGCCTACCGTTAACCGAGTTCGAGTTGAATACGTGCATTTTAATAGGGATCTTTCCAGAAATATCTGATCCGTCCAAGTTAACCATAATTCAAACTAACCGGCGTCGAAGTAACGAGCTTTGAAAGTATTTAGGGAATTAAAATTGTGTTATATTTACCTTGAATTATGTGTATTTGCTATTTAAATTTATCGAAATGAGTTTGGATTCGGGTCTGGGAACGTATAAATTCCCTTCCCATTATTTATAATGGGCATAATTGATTTGGACCACTGCATTTGATTAGGCAACATTGTGAAGGTATTTAGCGTAGCTGAGTCATAGCAGTTTCACATCGCTCGCCTAAATGTCATTCCCCGAATGATATTAAAAGCAAGTCAGTCCGATTACATGGAACAATATTTGATTGCTTCTGAAATGTTGCAATATTACTGCCTGCTCATTTCTGTTTCTGAATTCACCAGTTCTGTGAATTCATACACTCTGTTTTATTTATTGGATCATTATCACCAGAGCATGATAGAATTCTATTGGATACGTGATTAGGGAAATCAACCTGAACATCGCGTTTTTATGGGTAGAGTGGGTACTTAGTCGCATACGTTGCAATTGCGAAGTAAAAGTCATTTAAAGCAGTATTCAATGAGATTGCCATATTAGTTCAAAAAATAATCTGTTGATTGTATTGCACGCAAACCTTTATAACAGACTCTCTTTATTCCTCCCCGTACTCTCGCCTCACAATAATTGAATAAATTAATCAAATCCACTATACTTTACCTATATTTGACAAAATCCAATCATCTCCTATGCAGCAAATATAGCCGATCTACTATCAAGTATTCATGAAGCGTATTTATGGTCTTGCATGAACTATGGGAAGGTTTATTTGGGCTTGGATAATATAACAGGTATATTATAATGGTGGTTATTACAGGAAAGACGAAATTTCAGCAAAAAAATCGGTTGTACTGTAGAGTGTAGAATATCAATGTGTCACGTCACGTATGGTGGTATAATGAAGTAGCTATACGACTTCTGATCCACAGTGAAGTAACAGCCTCGTTTTCGACCCCCAGCAGACGGCCGTGCCAACAATCCATACTAAAACGTACCTAGTGCAGTGCTTAATTGAAAATCTTGCCAACTTCTTAATTCTCTTAATCCTCACCCAAATATTGAATTGTAGGACTATATGTTTCGAACTAAAATAAAGGTAAGTATGAGAGTCATGACAGAACTCAATGTTAGTATCCATAATCTTTAGAACGATATTCGGTAGATTACACTAACCCATTTCGAGACAATCTGTCTTCAACGATTTTACGCTAGTTATTCTAGATGAACAGGGCACTGACAATTTAATTCATCACTTGACATCATCGTTAGACCTACCAATCTGTAATGTGGCATCCTGATTATTTGTATTGTTTTTTTTTCGGGTACAAGCAACTGACACGATGATTGCTAGTATGACTAGACTGTACAGCGTTTTTGTTGATATTTCATATAGCGAAGCTTGATTATGATTCGTGAAAATTATACAGGCAGTTTTGCAATCAAGTATACGGAAATAAATTAAAACAAAAAAGAGCGCATATCATTCATCAATAGAAATTATTATGTTTAGCCGGATGCTGTCGGTGTGACGATATAGTATGGATGGACATCATACATTTGAATCATTTATTTATAGACTCCTTCTGCCACAAAAATATATAGAACTACACTGTTTTTACATTGATCCTTCTTTTCTCGAGCGAGATCGTTCGTCGTATAAAATACCAGTGGTCTTCACAGACTTGGTCACTGTCTCGAAACAGGGTTGCAGGGTGATTGACTTCCGATGTCTGCGAAATATGTATAATTAGAATCGTTTCATCTCGAGGGATATTTTTAAAGGTCTTACAAGTATCCGGAGTTTTAATATTGTAATGATACGTTTAGTTTCCTATTCAGTTACTATTTTATATTTGAATCAAAAATAGGATGATATTTCTTTTGACTAGAAATTGAATTTATCGTTTTGAGCATAATCAAACATTCACTTACCATCTGTATTGTTACAGCATTCGCTGTTTGATCATCAGTATGATATCGACATCCGGAAATCGTGGCTTGTTTCTGATGTTAATTTTTCAAGGTAAGATGATTGTTTCCGTAATTATATCGATTTTAAATAATACTATGAAACACGCTTTGCTATAACATCGCCGTTTATTAGGGACAAAATGTCTGTACTTACTTAATTAGGTTTTCTACATTTGACGCAGAATTTAAAATAATTCTTGAAGGACATTACAAAGCTTTTCAATTTTTTTGCTCAGTGAACTGAATTACTAGGACGGTTATATTACTTGTACCCCTCACTGAACCTGCTAACTGAGAAATCTCCGACTTTTATTTCATTGCTCATTATTTTTGTGATGTGATGTGATGTGATGTGATGTATGATTTTCTTGATAAACCTTGCTTGGGCTATGGATTCGATAAACCCAAAGTATCCGTTCATCTAATACTTGACTGAAATACATCCACACAGTTGGTCCTAATTACAACGGTTTGAAATACGCCGATTTACTATTTCACAATTAAAAAATTTTATGTCAGGTATATGCGTTACATATATTTTTGTAGGATTTCTCGAATCAATTTTAGCCTAGAATTTATCCCATTAGTATTCTAAAGAGAACATTTCCCGTTAGTCTTCAATTTGTATTTCATATGCGACGAAAAGTCTAGGAACTGAGCAAGCCTAGTCTTTTTATTCACATGATATGATATATATATCAAGTATAACTTTACGACATTCTATTTAT
This sequence comes from Halocynthia roretzi, assembly GCA_013436055.1. NCBI lineage: Eukaryota > Metazoa > Chordata > Ascidiacea > Stolidobranchia > Pyuridae > Halocynthia > Halocynthia roretzi. The sequence continues at coordinate 17,781 of QRAM01000396.1, forward strand.
TTTGGAGATGTCTACGTTTTAACAAAAACAAATAGTTTTAAATACATCAAGATAAATTTGTTAAAATCGTTTACTTTATATATTTATATATTATTCTGTTTCATGTCTATTTTAGCGATTGGATTTACATTCCCAGCCTTGTCGACGGACATTCAAGGAGGACTACAAGCAGATGTAAGTAAACTGAAAAAGATAATGGTTTTTTACATTTCAAAATTTACTTGTCATCTATTTTACAAATTACAGTGGAAAATCTACTCCTTGCTCACTATAACAGAGTATATCACTGACATAAAATCGTATGACCATTAAACTCGTGGATGGATTACGATATTTTAAATTTCTTTTATTGAGCTAGGAAGTGAAGTTTTGTGTTTAAAATTCAATATGCTCATCCTTCCTCATTTCCAATCAAGAATAGGATCTATCTGTAACAACAGTCGCAATTTTTGCTGTTAATTCAGAGTATTATCAGACTGCGTCTCACATTGCCCTCCTGACATTGGAATAATCACGTAGTTTTTGTTCCTGCCCCGAACAGTTAATCAATAAACCATGTCCATTCGATTATAGCAACGCAAACAATATACATTACGCTCGTGTTATAATGCGTTAATATCATTCAGTTCTTCCTAATTACGAACGTGATTTACATATCTGAACGACAGCGATGTACCTCTAATATATTGTATACAAATCTCCACCATGCTATTGAAGGCTAATATTTGTATTTTACATTTGCATTAGGTCGTGAACAATAAATTTTCAGATGTCGAAGACTATTCTCCTGGTATTGCTGATCAACGATCTATTTTTGCCCCGGAGCTACAAGGTTAATAAACTTACATGTACAATTTTAAACAAGATAAATTTCTTTCAATAACAATTCTACTGTACTTTTTGCATCGTAAACTTAAAGAGGGGAAAATAAATAATTCGGTAGCCATAGAACAAAAGAATGTATGGTATAATTTCACGGCGTCAATTTGCATTACACACTTCCCCTTGAGCTCGAAAAGAATATTTTAGCGTTTGCTCCATCTCGAAATCATTTGACATTATCAACTAAAGCAAATGTGAGTCACGACGGCCACTCAAACTGTTGATCTCCAAATAAGATTTAGAATTCCAAGGGATTCTTAAAATTAAATTATACCTTTCTAATTGTATCATGTTTTATTTTAGTCGCACTAGAATATAAATTATGCATATTTGTGTTTTTAATTTCTAAACGGAAGATAAATTAGATGGAATTTAATTATTTAACGTCATATCGTGTTCATTCTCGCTCAAAAATGCGATAAACGGTTTACACGTACCCGTATTATTGTAATAATCTTTCTTTATGTATCCAGGGAACGCAGCTATGGAGGTTCCGCCATTCGATTCGCCACTAATGGATGCAACAGACCAACCATCGAAGAGAATGGAGGCAATATCCAGCAATGCCTTGCAAAAGCAAATCATGTCATTCTTGCAATACATTACTCAACAAGAAAGTAGAATGAACGGCTTGGAAAAACTCCGGCTGCGCAAGGATCTGGATTCTATTTTCCAGGGCAATAAAAAATGCGATGATTACATATACAGTCTACGAGCGATTCCTCATTTGTTCAAAAAATCCGTGGAGTTTCCTGAAGGGGGGTCGCAACTTCTAAATGATTTGTCCGAAAAATATCGTATTTCTTCACTGTTCAGAAAATCACTTGACGCCCCAGCTGAAGGCGGGTCGCAACTTCTGAATGATTTGTCCGACAAATATCATATTTCTTCACTGTTCAGAAAATCACTTGACGCCCTAGTAGAACCTGTCGACCGAAATGCACAATTTGCTCCATTTATTTTCAAACGCAATTTGAATATGCCGCACTTGTTTCGCCGCGAATACGCACCTGAAGTTCGGATCGCCAGAATGATGCACATGTTATTCAACTGTGACCCACACTCAAATTCAAAGGGAAAATGAACTTGGAAACGATAAACGATCCATAAAGATATAATTTTACTTTTTGTATCTTCGTGTTAAATTAGCTGCAGGCTGCAGCTACTGTTTATACTGTGCGTCAAATATACAACATTGTTAGAAAATATTGGAAAGTGTATATTAAAGTCTTCTTTGTATCTATAAGCTTATCAATCATAATAGTAATTACGATTTGGAGGCCTAATTACTTCACTCGTAGTATCGAATATTGTAAAGATTACATGATATTAAAGACATTTTAACGAGTTTGCATGGAGAGGCAAGTTAAAGTGATGTTTAACGAATGTTGGTAATTTATTATGAAAAGCCAATTTATAGCCGGAACCTAACCATAGTTAAACATTTTCCACTGCTAAGATAAACCAGTGCTCATTGCTACATAGTCCGTGTGAGAAGGGGTCAGCGTTAGGCGACATAGTATACCTGCTGTTGCATATATATAGGAAATGACATTGACAATGACATATTTGGACAATGCCTGCATTCCTAGGTATTCCCTGCTCGATATTAAAAGGTTCACGCCTTATTATAATTATTAAGCAGTAGAAACTATATTTATAAGCTACTAGATTGCGCCACGCCACTGTTGTGGACTAATAGGAGGCCCAGGATGTACGGATTCAAGACCCAGTACCGCTGTTGGTCGGATCTCTGTTGAACTCTTGTTAACGAGTATAAATAAACTTCAACGTACAAGGAGTTGGCAAGTAAATTAAGGTTATGTATGAGTAAACTTCAAAAAGTACATCATTCTCGATTTTTAAAAATTTATCAGTAAACGAATATTTTCGAATGAATAAATCACCAAATTACACAGCCGTGACAAATAACTCTATAGCAGCATCTAGCGGTTCATACGTTCTGTTATTGTCTATCTATTCAAGCATGAAAGAGCCCGAATTATCAGGTAGAAGTTGCTCAGCGTAAAATGCGGTCGTAACACTGGGAAAAAATTACCCTTAAACATAATAAATTATTTCAGGATCAACAAATGTATTGCAGAGCAGCTGTAGAATATTATTTTCGTAGAAGCTATTATGTTCTCGTTTTTTTTATAACTAATTTGTCGCTTACCGCAGGAGAACGACAATGACAGAAGATCGGACCACGTCGCTGTAACTCTGCATTAATAGTAAAAACTTAACAAGCGTACAAGATGGCATGGTATGGAAGTAAAAGCGATGATAAGACAAAGATGCCTCGCTCTGTATTGAAGGTAAACTAATTGCAATGAGGCAGTCCTAGCACATATTGTAATTTGGCAATTTCGGTGTACATGTGACCGAGACGAATTGCACGCACATAATGGAACATTTATATCATGACGTCACAGGAATACAGAAAAACAATTACTTGCCAGCAACCAAAGAATAAACTTAAAGAAAAGTAATAATATTTTGCAATGAAATTAACGTTAAAAGGTATTTTGATTGTCTTTGAACTTAGCATAGAAAATTGACTGTAACCTCCTTACTGATGTGGGCATAGTGCGTAAAATTTGAAATAAGTCCTTGTAAAATAAAACATGAAGTTGAAATTCAGTTTACTTCATATTGAGGTTTAAGAAATTAAAACACACCCCTCACCTCAACCCATTTTTCCTAAAGTAACCATTTCTTGGTTAGTTTTAGTTTATCACAATCACAAAAAATCCCAGCTATCATAACATAGATCGAAAACACGTATTTTCCATTCTCTGTGTGTAAGTCAGTTAGTCACGTACACACAAAAATTACCTATAAAATATATTAACCTGACAATGAGAACATTCGCTTTGCGGTGTATTGCTATAGCGCACATAGGCAACTAGAGTCGCAAAGGAGGATATATTACCAGTCTCGAGATAAAATATCGATTTGAATCTTTGTCGCTAACTTAAATATTTTACCCCAGAATAATCTCGGTTTTTTTTGATCTTGCCATATTCTGGATAACATCTCATAATACAGAAATGTTATAACAACCCCGTTTATTGCTGATTAGCCTAGCACTCTATTTTCAGGAACCTGAGCAGTAAGCCTACCGAATTTGTATTTTATGATATGAACTTTTCACAGAATTCTTTTCGGCGACCTTTCCCTATTCCTGCGGTGAAAAAGTATGGTAAGGTAAAAGAAGCGGAAAAGGAAGAAGAACTTCTTGTCTTCGGCTATGCATGCAAAATATTTCCTCCTGACGAGCACTCTCGTGCAATAGATCGCGGCGAACATCTAATTCCCTGGCACGACGACGCTTCGCTTCGACTGTTGATCGATAGGTAGAGGTTGTTTAATGGGTGTGATCCGAGTTGTTCTTTTGCTTTCCAATATCATCAAGCAGGTTAGATTTCCTTCAATGGGCGATGATATTACAGCGGCTGTTGAAAGACTACGAGAACTTACCACACATGCTACAAATATTTTAACAGAAAATCCTTTTTCATCTTTTTAACTATGTTGAGTTTTATTTTCACTTTAGAGTCAGAATATTTGGTGCATCTCCTCAGAAAGGAATTTTTATAATCCGGAACCAACTATGAGATTTATATTGTCACTACTGCACAACTTTATTTATGCCACTGTATTTGTGTATTCCTTATGAACTTTTAGCAATATAAATGTCTCTACAAGGCCAAACTAAGAAGACTTTTATACCAGTAGAAATCAGGCTATCGATGGGCATTTAGCATGTATGGGTTAAGCAAAGGATCTGTTGATTTGCTAAAAAGTTGTCGCTGTCGAATTTAATATAGAGCAGTTGAATTTTGAAGATTCTTCATCATGAATAATATACTCTAGTCATTAGTTTAAAAAAATTTCCTTATGCAACACTATCGAATCTGGTTAAGGTAGGTGTCCTATGCCTAACGGGATTGTCCGCTAGCGAATTAATTTTCAATGAACGATAAATGTTTGAGATATCTGATTGCGGTTTTTCTTTTTTTTTGCATTTTCTGGTACGTCATGAAACGATGCGTATGTATAGATACGATGCAAGAGCTTCTTTGCATGACCTATCTGAGTTTGATGGAGACTCTTGGAATAAACAATATCAGGTACAGTCAAATTGTTTTAGATTAATCTGTTGTGAAAAATATGATCACTGATTCGACTTATTCTGTCTTGTTAATATTTTTAAAAGATGAAAATCCTGTTCTAGCAGTTATTCAACTCCAGTGACTGCCTGGAATCTGTTTGATGCTACTATAGTAAATCGTCTATTTTATGATTAGGGTTCAGAATGAAAAGGACTGAAAATTATACAAAAAATGTATTCTAAGCCTAACCGTAACCCTAATTCAAATCACGAATGATGTTGTTAACCACATAGTATAGTAGAACCAATTCCTTTTCAGATTGTTGTTCTGTAAGATGTCATTGCTGTGGTTCACAATTTGCAAATAACTCAAAAATCATAGGAAAAGCTAATCTTGTACAATATTGCAAAAAAAACCTTCTGACTTCTCAATCTATCCTTCTCCTTATAATCAGGATATACAGAACAATTAATGATGTGATTTCTTGTTCAGGTGAGTGAAGAAGAGCATAGAATAGAAGCCCTGTGTGACCAAGAGCGATATATGGCATTGCACACAAACATTGCTGAAGAAAACATACATCATGGTAATTTAATGGTCAATATATTATCAATAATCAACCTCCGCCGAAGAGTTAGGCTTTCTTCAATTTTTGAATGAGCATGATGGAAAAACATGAAGTATTTTGCGATAAACATCAAATTAGCGAAATCCAGAAAAATTCTAAATCCGCAACACTTTCGGTCCCAGGAATTTTGAATAAGGGATTCTCAACTGTATAGATGTGGTACAAGTGAAAATTCATTTGCTTGTGCTTTAGAGGAAGAACTGAAACGTCTGCATGCATCCATAGCAGCAAGTGAAGACAACACTTCCTTCAATGAAGTCGGTCTAATTTACGAAGATTCGAAGCTATCTGAAGCGCAGCAGTACGATCCGAGTAATCCAACAATAGATGAAGAAGTCAGTGATCCTGATGGAAAAGAGGAGACTCCATTCATGGCACCTGCATCTCTTGCCATTCCTTCTGATATGGAAATTGTAAGTGTTGTGAAATTCAGTTTGTAATAGTCCCAAATCGCTGATCGCAGTGCAGCAATTGAGAAATTTAGACAATCTTTTAATGTTTCCTTATCTGGTGTTAACAGATTTGGGCCCCCTAGGCTCCTCTCGAAATTGAGGATTTAAGGTACAAATCCCTTTTAGGAAATTTGGAAATAATCACCGTATAGATCAGTGATGCATCGGGGCCAAATTCTTAACCTAAATTCTGTAGAGGGCCACAATAATGTTATTAAAGAATTAAAGAACAATAAAGATTCAATTCTTTGTTACGTGTCAGTGGAAATTACCAGCCACAAATCAACCTGTGAAGTGTGTTAAAAAGTTGTTATAAATCATTTTCTTTGTTAACACAAGTAAGTTGTGCTTCTACGATGAATTGATGAAATATTTTGGTTGGTACTGTTTTATTGATAAATATGCTGTAACTTATTCGTACCGTATTTATTTCTGTAGCCTCCAACTGAGAAGATGCATGCTATAATCGAGAAGACAGCTTTGTTCGTTAGCAAGCAAGGAGCACAGATGGAAATTGTTTTGAAAGCCAAGCAATCCAACAACACTCAATTTCAATTTCTGCTGTTTGATCACTACCTTAATCCGTACTACAAGCACATGGTTAGNAAGTCCTTGTAAAATAAAACATGAAGTTGAAATTCAGTTTACTTCATGTTGAGGTTTAAGAAATTAAAACACACCCCTCACCTCAACCCATTTTTCCTAAAGTAACCATTTCTTGGTTAGTTTTAGTTTATCACAATCACAAAACATCCCAGCTATCATAACATAGATCGATGTTGAGAGAGTAAAACACGTATTTTCCATTCTCTGTGTGTAAGTCAGTTAGTCACGTACACGCAAAAATTACCTATAAAATATATTAACCTGACNAGTGGAAATTACCAGCCACAAATCAACCTGTGGAGTGTGTTAAAAAGTTGTTATAAATCATTTTCTTTGTTAACACAAGTAAGTTGTGCTTCAACGATGTATTGATGAAATATTTTTTAACCAAAACAATATTTTTTTAACTGCGTTCACGAGGGCCGCTGGAAGAATGGTTCAGGGCCGCGGTTGAGAATCACTGCTATAGATGGATGATGTTTCAGAAAGGGGATCCATTATCACTCATTCCTTCTTAGAACTGTCCTTTTCATAGGAAAAATAGACAGGTCTCTGTAAAAGGGCAAGAAAATACAGGAAGTGCTATTGTAGATATTTGTGAAATAGTTTATTTGTCAGAATTTTACAGGCTCATTTAGGCTGTTTGGCTCATTTAGGTCCTGTGTGTAATGGATTCATAATATTCGCGAAAAGTGGCCAGTATAAAGCATAGGTTATTAGATTTCTGATTTACCGCTTTTCTTTAAAAATTGGTACTGTTTTATGGATAAATATGCTGTAACTTATTCGTACCGTATTTATTTCTGTAGCCTCCAACTGAGAAGATGCATGCTATAATCGAGAAGACAGCCTTGTTCGTTAGCAAGCAAGGAGCACAGATGGAAATTGTTTTGAAGGCCAAGCAATCCAACAACACTCAATTTCAATTTCTGCTGTTTGATCATTACCTTAATCCGTACTACAAGCACATGGTTAGTTCTCAGTTATTTGCTGTATCTTTTTCTATGAGTAACTTTTTTGTACTGGGCCATGGCCCACAGTTTGGGAACCTCTGTCCTAGGTAAACATTATCTGAGAGAAATGACTTATGGTTTATTAAGGCTCTGTTATGTAGACATATGAATGATACACTTATCACAGGTAAAGAGAATAAAAGAAGGCAAATATACACCTGGTATAAGTAATAAGAAAAATGAAGATGATAATGATGAGGTGAGTAAATTGCGAAATGTGCTTAGTGCACTTTTCCTGCGCATTTAAACTTGTCTGTCGAGCTATTATTGTAATGTGGAGTACAGAAGTAATGTGTGTTGTATGGTAGGATTCTGATGACAGTAGTGATGATGGTGGTGGATATCTGCATCCGAGCTTGCTTGCCGGTTCAAGCGAGAAACGGAAACAGCGAATGGAAGAAAATAGAGAAAAATTCAAGGTAAATATGCCTACCTAATTCATCAAAACCTTTAATCAAGCAAAAAATAGACAGCCATACTTGACTTGGAGCAAACAATTCTGCCAGTTAGCTTTTCGCATATATTGAAATAGAACTGAATGAGTAGCTGCTTGATATGAAAATAAGAGCTGCATGAATAATAGCAATATGCGCATGGCTATGGTTTGTTAGCCGACTGAACATGAATGTGAGAAGTCCTTAGTAGTATACCGATGACTCACAGTTTTCCGGACCCGTTTGCATCGGGTTTCGATATACTCGGACAAAATTTGATAGATCATAAAATTTAAACTTAGCGATCACTCTCAGTCATAGTAGAAGTGTGGCCATGGTAGCAAGAGCACACAGTTTACTCCTAACTTCTCTTAGTAATAGCAATGAACAGAAAGCGGTGAGACAAGGAAGGAAGTGCATCTTATTGCCAGTTAGAAGCTAGACGTAATTAAATTGCTTTCACTACTGTATATTTCACTTTTGGCGAAAACTTCTAAACAAAATCCAGTGAAATCCGACTCTTCCGTATAAATCACGAGGTGAAAACTTCTTGCCAACCCATGAAACATAGCCGTAATTTATTGCCAATTTAAAGCAAGGGATATTGTTTTACATGCATTGTGTATTTATTATTCTATGAAATTCATTTCTCTTGTTTAGGTGATACAATCCCAGGACCAAACTGTACACGTGTTATAGATTTCTCTGTTTTCTTATTACAACTGAAATACTTTTCTAGGCCATTCAGAAAGTTGATCCTGATCATCCACTTGCCAAGTTGATCGAGAAGGGCAAAAGGGCCAATGCTTTGAGACAATATGCGATGATGCAGCAGTCTACAAAGATGCAGGCAGTTACAAATCAAGGTACACATAGGGTAGACCTTTTGATGTATAATTTAGAATCTTTGATATTTGAATCATATGTTATTCTAAAATAGTTGAATTATTTTTAAAAATTATTTTTATCAAATACTAAGTACACTAAAATTAAGTAGTTATATTAAGCAGCAAGTAGTATAATTTGACCATCCAAAAAAAATCCTGGCTAAATCAGTGCTTGGTTGTCCACAGCGAAAAAAGGTTTGGAAGCCCTGATCTACAGTATTACCTCGACTACGTTATAGTGTGTTCCAGAAGCCTCTACGTAAGCCCATTTTTTTATGTAAGCTAGAGCTGATGCCCTAAGTATGAATACTAACACCTAACAGTTAGCGACAACCACGTAAAGGAATATGTTAGTCATTATGTTTAGAAGCAATATTGTTCTTAGGTCCAATGGCTAAAATAGACACCACATCCACATGAAACAGCACATCCAGAAATACATATGGCATACATATTTATTGTTATTTAAAGTATATTTTTGAGGAAACATTTATTCATTTCATATCCTTCTATTATCTCGAGGTGACATCAGGCTGGAGAATATAATGCCTGACTACAGACTATAGTAATACCTTGCGTTACCTCGTTTCAACCCAGATTCCACTTTATGCTACTTTTCCACAGCTAATTTTTGTTCAGCGAACGTAATTTTCTCTGACCGTATTTCACTCAGCAATTCAAATTTAATTAAGGTTCCCCTATTTTCCCACTTCATTGTTATTCGTGAACCAGTTGGTAGGAAACTAGAAAGTACTTATTTCAGCCTAATTTCATTACAATTTCTATAAAGCAATAATCACTATTGAAAACTGCAGCTTGTATGCTTTGTTTAGTTGCAGACAGCAATGTTCCACCAGTAAAACCAACTGTGAGTACTGATAACAAAATTCCAACTACTATTGTGCATCCACCACCAGTCATGCAGTCTCATAGCATTGCTCACGTTGATACGCTGACTCCAATCGTTCCACCTCCTCCAGACATACAGCCAATGGTTGATAGTGTTGCAAAGTACGCTACCATATACTTATTGTTACGGAATTATCAAATTTTAGGTGATCGGTTTGCTTGCAAACTCAACTCAATTTAATTGCGGATTCGTGTAAGATTTTGTTTTTGTGACAGTCTAATCTCTTGATAATGTTAGTTGCTAAGCAATTACAACAGAGCTTACACTCAATTGTGGAACCCTGATCTTACTACTTCAAAAATTCCAACTTCTACTCGGAGCAAAATTTTATTTACTCTTCAACTCCAGCACTCTGGTTTGTACTCCAGCATATAACTGCAATTATTTTATCATATTTAGGCAAATCGCAGAAGATGGTGAGGAAGTCGAGAGGAGTATGTGTGCAAGAGACGATCCTATGTTATCTTTTCTCCTGCCTTGGCACGAATTGTATCCATACTACAGTTTTCGGAAAAGTTTCTTCCAGCAGCGGTTACAGAATCAAAGGAATATTGGTAGCCTAATAATTGTTTGTGTTTAAATTTCCTGCAAAACAGAATGTGATTTCTATGATATGTTTTATGTCATTGCAGAATCTCATCCTGATATATCCGGTGATAAAGATAAAGATTCATCTGTAAGTTGATTCAGAGAAATATTTTTTATTCCTGATGTTGTTTGTGTTCAAAATGTTGCCGATGTGGTAAATTTTCAATTCATAAACGATCTTTGTTGATAGTAGGGAAAAATATTTCTGTTTTGATAAAAAATGAGATCTGTCATCAATTGATCAAGAAGAATATCTTAGCAGTCCAACATTTACAGAAGTTCTGATTGTTGGTACTAGTACTGGTACTAGAAGTTCTTTAGATCTATATCTCTTCATAGCTTAAATAGCACTTTTTGATACAGTTGCTTTTTAAAACAATTTCCCAGTCAACTACTGTCTTGCAAATCATTACAGCAATTTTTTGACAATCGACCATTCATTATTGTGAGGAGTGAAAAAGTTTATTGCTGATTTATGAGCTTGAGGCCTTTTTTCCCATCTCCTATTCTGCATAACCATTATGCATAAAATCCATATATATTTTAGTAATATCCACTTATATTTGCAGAGCGAAATAAAAGCCGAGACTGAAAACAATAACGTTGACTACAAACCGGAGAAATCAGCACCCATAAGCTTCGCTATCAAGCCAAAGAAAGAAAGTACTAATAAACCTGGTGTACTCAATGCATCTAAATGTCTGCAGATTCTTGATGATGAAAGCGACAACGAAGAAGAGAATGTTCAGCCAAGCAATGATAATGAAGACCTCAACGATTCCAAGATGGAAACAGTAAATGGTAAATTTACATACAGGCACACTGCCGATTTTTCGGCACCCTCGGTTCCGGCACAATGTCAAATTATTGTTTAGCTGGTCCACCAGAGGTCACATAATAATAAGTGAATACACCTCTGACCCCTGAATTATGCTCCTGTAGTATGTTATAGAATCATGGATTATCGTGAATTTAATTGAATATTCAATGTAACTTAAATCACTAAATGAAACACATTGGAAAAATGATATAGTTTAGAATCTGGGAATACAGACAAGGGTGAGAAAGAGCAGAAGCATAACATAATGCAGTGAGAATAGCGAAGAGCTGCTCTAGCATTTCCATGCATTTAGTTAGAAAACGCCTGTGACTGCCTGAGGTGCCGAACCATCCGTTGCCAGGAAATCTGTGGTAAACCTGTACCACTAGTTTATTTTTCTGTATGTTCACAATTAATTGACAGTTTTTGTTTCATTCTTATAAAGGTTTAGCAGAATCAAACTCCTTTTCCCAGCCTGTATCTACTTGTGCCAATGAAGACAAAGGTTGTTCTGTTGAAGACGCTAATGGATTAGGTATGTAGGCATCAGTTTTTAATAATTTTAAAGATATAAATTCTGTAACAATGCCAAAATATCACTGAAAATTAGGTAATACATTCCATTGATCCATTACCACAATTAGAAACAATAACACCCAGAAAACAAATAGTAAATGCTAAAATTAGAAAATAAATCTATTGCTGTTTGTTTGCTACAATTAGGCAAATAAGAACAGTAATTATTCTTTTTTTGGCAACTCATTAATGTGCTAGTTGAATATTGATAGTGTATTGCCAACTAATTAAAAAATATGCATGTTTTCTTTAATACTTCATAAATAGACAATATTCCAGACCACAACAGTAATAATTCTGATGCAATGTCTTTTCATCATAATTAAATTTCAAATGTAGTCCGGAAAAATAATCCGTGCATCCGTGCCATTTTCTTTAAAGTTGGAACTTGCGGTTTTGTATACATTACCGGGTGATAAGTGCCTGATCCCGGTACTTTAGTGTGGGACGATCCAAAACGAGCAGTATTTGAACGAAAGCTCGATGAGACTTTGTACCTGGTAAAATGGAAATACTTGCAGTTCATAAATTTAAGAAACGAGTCATGAAGCGTACCTGGATAAGTGTGGCTAATAACGTTAATGCAGAGTAGTACAGAGTTAGAGAAATTATCTTATTTCGTACCTGAATTATCTTGTTCAATACTAACTGTTCAGTATTGGACATTCCTAAGTACACTATGGTGAAGTTTTGATATTTATCATTGCATGTACCAAAACGCATAGGTTGACATTCTTGCAGTACTGTTTAGTATTACCGATATGAGGGCTGACACGGGTTATAGGCTCCCGGAGGCGGTCCTTCTTTCGGCCTGAAAGGTAAGCTGGGAAATCGCGAGGATTGGCTTTTGAATGCGCTGTGTTTAGAAGATAGTTTCTCGACCGGCGCACGAATGAGATCGTACTGCCATGGTGGCACGTCCAAATCCTTATCCTTTATGGAAATAGAATTATACCCATTTTGTTATATTCATCACCATACATTAATTGTTGAGCCCCAGATTCACAGAAAAGTTCTGTATAATTTTGGAAGTAAAAATAAAGTTTAATATCGACTTAATGGAAAGCAATCAAAACGTGCATGTGAGTTAATGGACCAAATGAATCTTTCCACATTTTTATATAAAATTACATAATAGGGAGAAATTGGTTTGAAGCCATGGCGCTGTACATAAAATTTGTCATTTATCAACAAATTGGCGTATAGTCTTACCTTGAATCCATGTGGAGTTCTAGTGCGGCCTGAGCTCTTGAACGAACTAGCTGCTCTGCGCTTTTTTAGATCGTATATGAAATCTCGATGTTGGTAAGCTCCCGGAAGTAATAGTTCTCCCTTACGAGATATCCCGGCCTCCTTTACTCTGCCCTGTCCTTATTATAGAGTGACATATTGTCTTCGTCTTCAATACTGTATAGACTATGCGTTCTATGTTGAAATATTTAATATCAGCTTACCTTGGAAATTATACGTAGCTTGCACGGGCTTCATGTTTGCTACGTCAAGAAAATCTCGTGTCTCGTATGTTCCGGGTACTGGAGTCTCTTTTACCAGCACTCGCCACCATTCCCGTTTCGTTAGAGGATGTTCATACGTATCTCTTTTGTCCTGAATAGAAATTGAAAGATTCGAGAAAGCGCTGTGCATTGTCGTCTAAATGCAACCTAGAACTTTGAGGGTCCGTGGGGAAAAAGGATGCGCACTATGTGGTATGAGGGTTAGTTGGCGGTTTTCAGTACAACTTCCTGATCCTGGTGATGTAATAATAAACACGGACCGAAATTTCTATCGCTAGTTGAGAACAATTGCGAGTATTAAACGCACGAGTAGGAAGAAGATTGATTAACATTAAGTTGATGCATTGAGTTGAAATTTTCAGATAATGTAAAGTCTCATGGAGGAACGAGAATTCTGTACAGTGTCGCGCCATAAGCTGTAACGTAACATGTTTAGCCCTGAAATGTCAACTACATCTTAAATACGGTTGTACCGTGCGCCCTTTAGTGTAAGCGGAGTATACTCTCTTCTGTATTAGATTGTTGATATACGTTGCATTTTCGTCCGTTTTTCTTTCATTTTGTTCCTTCATCTTTCTAACTTGTTGCGAATTCCAATTACCAATTTCTCATAACTCTTAATATTGAGGGGTTTGTGACGCGATAAAAGGCTTGTCGTACCTTATCATTCGATTGTAAAAAATTCTAGAACCGGATCAAGGGGGTTAAAAGTCTGATTTTAATAGTGGGGTCCGTTAGCTGAGTTCGAGGTGCTCTAGCGACGACAGTACAGAATTTCTGAATATATATTTTGGTACAAATATTTTCTCCAACTGTTTTAGGATTTATTTATGAACTTTGTCATGTCAAAAACCGGGGGTTCGTGGAAAAATAATTTAAATACAAGATATCCCTAGGTTAATTAAAGGTTGGAAACCACTAGACTCTATTGTAGAATGTAGATCACCCAGTTTAGTTTAATGTAATAGGCTAACGCGGTGTTTAACAGCTGTCTTTTACCCTCGAATACGAATATTTCTTTATGTTTACGTCTATTCGCATGATGATACAATTTTATCACGAATTCTACACTATTATTCTATACTACCTTCTAAGAAAAGTCCATTTTTGTCAAAGTGACCATTTTCGTGATTTAAATCGTCTTGAATCTTGACACCTTATCGTGGGAGAGCGCCAGTTTCGATAGAAATTTTTTTACCTTCAATCGGTTAATGTAATATTTCTCGAAACATCTGTTATCAATGATTCCAACAAAATAAAGAAAACGTACGTGCTTAGCATTATCGTAGATATCTTTCTCATAGTGGAATAGAATAATCGCGATGTCCGATGCGTAAAAATAATCCTAAGAAATCGATCAGTAAGGAATTTCTGCATATTTCCTTCAAACAGTACACTGTAGGTTTGAGCAAAATAATCATCTTCGCCCACAAATCAACAGATGTCGCTTTCTTTGCGAATGGTTTAAACTTAATAAGTAGCAATTATGAACCAAATCAATTTTCATATCGGTTGATGCGCGCCCCGATTTGACACGAATCCGGCTATAGCACGACGGGTCATTGGACATTTTTTGGTAGTTAAACGCAAGCGTGCCTCGTGCCGTTCATCTGCCGCCATCAATTATTTCTCAAATCCCAATTACCGAGATTCGATAATAAGGAACGCTCCAAACTACACGTAGAATCAAAAGTAATGAAAACTTCTTTTTACCAGGGCGGTAAACATTTTCTATATAAAGGGCCAAATAGTATTTTAGTCTATGCGGGTCAGGGGGCAAAGTCTAGTATATTTATGTAAGTAGGCCTACAAAAAACTGCTGTAGTGTCATTGCACAATAAACACAATGCTTTGCAAACTAATTCGGTTACGAAATATTTCACATTCTGACTCGTGCGATGGTCTGCTGGCGAAACGACGTCATCTGTACTGAGCGACATTATGACCGTTATGGCGCGTACTTCGTAATTTTAAAGAATGTGAAAATCTATATTCCATTCTTAGCTGTAGTATACCATCAAAAGAATGCTAACAACGTACTTTGATTAAAAAGCGTAATGTCTTTCAAACAACAAACACAAAGCACATTGTTGCGTGAGATTCAGTGCAGTCTGACTCCACATCTCCATAACTGACTAAACTTCATTTTGTATTGTACTTGTTCATTATAGAAAGACAATTAATTGCCATAACCCAACTGCAGGTAAACATTTTCTATTACAGTACTAGGATAGCGGATGCTTATTGCTACATAGTCAGTGTAAGAAGGTGGTGAAACAGCGCAATGGAAATGGCATGACATCGAATACAACATTATCACCCATTATATATGCTTCTAATTTTTATGTGGTATTCAAAGCATTCTCTGCCTCTAACGATTACTGGCAACATTTTCCTGATGTGTTTGGAAATTTATTGTAATACTTTGTTAAACCTGCTGTCAAATTTAATCTGAATTATGCTATACGATTGATCATGGAATACAATATTAAAATAACTGTTTTTATAGAAACAGTGAATGAAGACCTCAATTCTCAAACAAAAGAGATGCTTCCTTCTGTTAAAAAAATTGATGCTTTCAAACCTGCTGTCTCTAGTTTTGCTGTCGTGACTCCAAGTGGCACCACTGCCTCTCTTAGCAACCTTCGTGAAAAGCAGGCTGCTAGAAGACAAAAAGCCATGCTCTTCCTTAAAATGAAGAATGATGTGAGTTTATCCTAGTTTTTGCTAATAAATTCACCCGTATCAGGATGAGTGTATATTTTGATATCTTAGGCATTGGTGTTCACTAAAAACCGACATGTCAAGGGTCATTCAGTTGGGGAATCTATATGTTGCTCTATCTAGAAGCGGATGTGTGTTTGTTGGTTTTACGGTATACAAAACCAAATGTTTGGACCTATTTGGACCAAATTTGGTGTGGTGACTTGGGGGGTCCCAGCATAGGTCGTCGCAACATTATTTTTCGGGAAAGATGGCCCTAGCGGTCAGAATAACCCAACCACCGAAGCAATACCGGGTAGAAAATGGCTTAACTACACTTTTTTTGACCGGACGCTCACACTAAGTTTTTGCTGTTTTTTTGCTAGTAACCTCGTAAAAGTATTTGGGGTAATGTAGACCCCAGTTCTCAGACACATATTTATATCTAGTCAATTCCACTTTATGTCAAGCAACCATGTCACCTTTGTACATTATTCAGGTTCAGTACAGTTGGTCTATGACACAATACTAAATATCATAAATGTTCTTCAGATTCCATCTAACATGGAGAGTGCACCAAAACCTCTTACTGCTGTTGCTTCTGAAGATATTTTTGATATTGAAGAAGACGCCGCATCTCCGGTTAGTATTTAAACAGCTACAAATCGCTACATGTGGTAAGAGGAATTATTAGCGAGAATGTGTTTTTATGGTGGATGGTGGATACTGCCTCTCAGCTGCCTTATTGTTGTGTTGTTTAGGCATATTCTTTTTCTTGTTACTTGTGCATGCCTGTCTTCTCTGTTTTGATTCCATTCTATTGATTCATGGAGTATTATTGTCTGCTGAATGACTGCATACAAAATTGGTAACATAACATAGCACACAGTTCATGGAATGAACAGTACATTTGGAATTAGCAGTAGCTATATTGAGCTAATTGACAGTACATAAAGTAGTGTAATAAGGCTGGTATTCTCTGTGTGTATATCAGGGGTATATGTCAACATCTATTATGTGGCTGGAATTGGGCTTAGGGAGAGACCCATGAGCTACAGTTTCTGGATTTATTGATGCTCACAAAGTTAATGAGATTAAGGAGTAAAATACAAGTATCTTCAAAAACTCATTGAGCGAATCCTCATAAATCAAAGAGTTAACGAACTACAGTAGAACCCGCTCAATACATCCACGGTTAATACATCCAGCCACCGCTTAATACATCCACTTTCGATTCCCCATGCAGGCAAATTGTTCTTGACTGTGCACAAATGATAGCCCATTATGAACGAAAATAATGACTTCACTGTGAAGAAACATAGCCGATTATGAACAATCAAACAGACTGTTTTAGAACATCAGTCATTGTAGTTAAAGCAGTTTGTGATTGCAGCTGGAGCAGTCTTTTTAAACATAATTTTGTCAAACATCAAACATAATTTCTCTTATACATTGAACAGTAAAACGTAATTTCTGTCTCATAGGTTGGGTTACGTAATATAGCGATGGTGCGGAGATGAATACTCTGTAGTACATGTATGGAATAGTAAACCATTATTGTACACTAGAATTCGGTCAATACAACCACCGCTTATTACATCCAAAATCGCCTGGTGCCGAGGTGGATGTATTAAGCAGGTGCTACTGTGTATGCCATGATTTTGTATTGTATGTCTGAAGTGAGTGCTTGTATGTAATGACTTGGGTTTGTGAGGGTTGGCAGAATACTCTACAAGTACACCTCCTTCAGGTATGGTGCAAAAACTTTACCAACATTGATTTGCAGCATCAAAAGCATAAGAATATAAAAATAAGGCAGTATAATAAACAAAATGTTGTATATTTTCTGTATTACATTGACCACTTCTTATTTCTGAAGGTCAACAATACTCCTTCTGCTACTGACGACACACCTCAAGATACTTCAGCATCTTTGTTAAAAATAGATCAGCAACTCGCCACAAAAAGATCGGTACCACCTTCTACCGCACCGTCATCAACACTAAAAGATTTGGTTGCTGCCGCGTCTTCCCGATCGAACACCCCTAACTCACTATCTGTTAGTGTAAGAAAGGATGAAGACAGGTACGACGTAATATTGATGCATTATTATCGCTTCCTTTTTACGGTTATGTTATACGCATATATGCATAAAGTATTCTCTCTTATAAGTACAGTTGAGACATATTATAAACATAAGTCACCCTTCACCAACATGTATACTGAACCCTAGCAGGAGCAATTAACATTCTTTTCAATACAAGTTTGCATTGCTTGTGAACAATATTATTTAAGGGTTTCTGTGTAATGTTAGACAACAAATAAATATTTTCAACATCGTCAAAAATGAGATTTATATCACTGCAATTTTATGCTTTGCAGGAACATATAAAATATATAGAAAACAAAATGCTCTACTAGAGCAAGCCATGAAATTAGAACCACCTAATTTGCCATCGATTACTCATTTTACAGGAGTCGAAGTCGCTCTCGATCTAGGTATTCGTCACCTTCCCACACAAGTCGAAAACGACGCTCAAGATCCGGTAGTCATGACCTTGCAAATCTTCCTTCCTCCTACAGAAAAACAAGATCGCCTCCCAGGTATATTGGAATGAATTTATGTTTTAGCAAAATTGCTCAGTTTGCTTTGCTGTTTGCCATTTCCTGATTACTTCCCTTCCTTGGGGAATTGCAAGCTGCTCTGAGGCGAATCGATCAGGAAAAAACAAGGACTACAAATCCTGAATAGCCCATATGACATTGTAAACCAGCAACCAATTTTTTTTCAAAGCGATAAAAATATGACGAGACACTATTAACCTATTCATTGTCCTTACTGTAGGCTTTAAGACCCATCACATCATATTATTTGAACAAGATATTGTATGACTATATTCAAAATATTGAAGATATTATTCATGCAGTATTTTTTTCTTGCATATCTGAGAAATTAATGCATTCGGCTACATATTGTTGTCCCTATTATTAGTTATTAAAGTTAACTCAAAATATATTTTAATCATTAATGTCTTTTAATCGTTTTATCACAACAGAGATTTTTAATTTTCAAGCCAGATCCCTTATTTACCGGAGAAACTGAACTCGAATAATGATATCCTATGTAACTGTATCTCATTGCAATGTTCAGGAAAGAACGCTCGTCCTCAAGAGATCGACAGAGAAGCCATAAACGTCATCGCCATGATGACAGGGAAAGCAAGCACCGTAAAAAAGATAGCAGTAGTTCCCTGTCACGTAAGTCCAAAAAGCATAGTTCCAAGAGTAAGAAGAAGCATAAGAAAAAAGAAAAACAAAAATCAAAAAAAAGAAAATCAAAGACACGTGAGGATAGTTACGAAGAAGGTGAAAGAAGGTATGTTTGACATTTGAATCAGTAATTTAGTTCTAATTTTATTGCAAAGGAAACTAATTAAATATTTCAATCTGTTTTCCAGGACTTCGTCTTCTGATGAAGCATCATCTGTTGAAAATCACACTAACTATAATGAAACGGTGGGTGATAATACTTGACATTTTCGATATTCTGTTCCGCTTAGTTGACCAAATATCAATCATTTGTATATATATATATATTTTTTTAAACTTGCCATCTTACCACCAAGGGTGTTATGATTTACTGTTAGCAGTATGAAAATGACTGATCATACTTATAGATTATCGTACAGTCATAAGACTTCCAAATCAGATAATCGAACAGACAGGATTGGAGAGGTATGTCTGCATAGAAACATTGTTTCGATATAATTCGTGTCTGAAGCTATTCTGTCTGATTATCAAGCCTTGCTTGTGCCCTCTTATGAACAGTAAATATAACTTTTCGTATTCTAATATAATATTTCATTAGTTCAATGCATATAGATATTTCATTGCAGTATTTACATATAGTAAATTGCAGTTCCGTCACTTATTTTGTTTCTTTTTTCTCAAGCCTCTCACAACAGATGTGAAAGAGAATAATGAATCAGGTATAGAGTCTACTTAAGATTTTTTTTATAATTGTTATTTCCTAACTATAGCTAACATAATGAATAAATCTGCAGCAAATTTTATTCTAACAAGTAAAGCTTGCTGATCATCTATGGTTACAAATAAAGTGTATGACGAGCAAATAGCATATAACATGAGATAAAAGCATATAACAACGTGAACTTGTTAGCCGGAATTCAATTACGGGAGTGTCATTTCTTGCGAGTATAATTCTCCATGCTATACTGCTGTGTGTTATGTGAAAATACGCCGCCTTTAATTTCGTATCAAACAAGCTGGTACTGTCTGTGTGTGTATAATAGTATATGGCAGAATTTTTTTTATCAAATTATTGTAATAAATAAATTTGTGTGTATGTTTTATGATGAGGATGAGTCTGCTTTTTATTTATTCATGAGGGGTATTGGGCTGAGGTGTGAAGTATATCTGTGAACTTAATTTGGGTTGTAATTATTATATTACTGTACAGGCACATATTCTTATGTTCAACTAACTTTGTTTTATCCTGTTTTCAGGTTCACTCTGTGCGTAAGCCATAGGGTAAGTATTTTAAAAAATAGTAAATAATTCAAAAGAGGTATCCAATTTCCGGTGACTAAACAGGCTCACAATGTTGGATTAACGTATGGTACTCTAGTATTCGGTAATATTATAGTCCCCAAATCCCCCGAATGCATGTGTGTTTTTTCCTCAAAGCTATAGTGGCCGATCTATACACATGAAATAAGCTGAAGCTTAAATAAGTACTTACATTATGCGAAGTTATCTCGGAACCCTTCCCTCGTATATAACGAGATACTAGTGTACTGGTATCGTAATAATGGGTTAAAAACTATTATTTGTACTTGAAGTTATTAGCTATATTCACTAGAAATTTAGATAGTATTTCTGAGTGGATCTTGGTACCAGAATGTCTAAGCTGTGGGTAAAAAACACCTTTTTCACTGTATAAATATTTGCTGGGATAATGTGAGACACCATCTATTATAATATATTTTCTACAGTAGCCCACTTATACACCCATATCCTTAATTGAATATGACACTCATTTTTAATCTCTGTGTTCTCTGAATTTGCACTATATAATAACAGTAGTGCATACTGAAGTTGCTCGGTCAACACTTTTACTGTGAGAAAAGTGAAATGCAAGTCGGTCATCGCAAGAATCATGTTCATTGTCAAACTCGAACTTGTCCAAGCCTAATGAAATGGGCCTTTAATCCTTGTTTTTGTAGTGTCACCATTCTGTGAGTGGTTTTCTCAATTTGAGTTTGCTTCGCTCTTCCAACAGACCAAACAACCTTGGTTAACATTGCACGAATTAGTTTAACATCGGGGTTGGAAGGGTTTTTGTTTTCATCTCGGGTAGGATGCCAGTAGCATTAACAGAACCATAACTATGAGGTTTGTTTGTGTTGTAGCCATGACGACGGATGAATTGTTGTTGTTCGGTGAAGTGTTTTGAAGGAACTGGAAAGGGTAAACTCGATTGCAGAAGTTCGTTTCGCAACAGAATGCGCAGGTGCCGTCCCTGTGTAAGGATACACATACTTGAGAATTAATATACATGTATAGCTAACCACACTTTTATAATAAACTGTCTGAGGTCCGATATTTTACGATAATTGTACTGGCATACCGTGGAACACTTTACTGAGTGCAATCCGATTTAGGATTTGTGAGTGGCATCGTACAAATAAAGTGTGCGTTTTTATACAATGGACAGCCATTATAAATTCCCTGTGGAATAATAGTGTCGGATAATGGGATAATAATATGATCTTGTTTACTTAAACGGTTGCATTTCAACTGGTATCGTTATCAAAAGCTGTAAGAGTACCAGTGTAACGTCACGCCTCAGACAGTTTATGTAAAGCAATTCTCTTACCCGTGCGAGCACATTTCGTTGCCAATGCATGTTTGAGGACTGCAACTTCGTACAAATATCACGCTACCATTCTTTCTGGTCTGACTAAACTGCAAAAGGCTAAATGTCAGTAATGTTATTTTGTACAGGTGAAACATTGTTAATTACAATCCCAAGTGTAGAGATGAAACATTGTTCAATTTTGTCAATTACAATCCCAAAGATCAAATACGGTCTTATAATGTCTATGTTGTACAAAAATGAGCCTCTGCAGTGTGACGGAGTGACTTGGTAGAACTATCCGTGACGTGTATTCGTAGCTTAATACTATTATTCGAAAAGAGCTGCGAACACACAAGACATATGAGGCTTGCTCTGCAAGAAATGTGGTAGGATAACGTTTAATAATTCATAAAGAATTGAGGTGAAGAGAAAGATTTGAACTAGCTATGTACCAATGTACCATCGACATGGTTAAAGGGATCAGATCGAGATGGAGTTTTGTAATAACTTCTCACACTGAATGTTTTGGCAAACTTGAATCAACTCGGCCATGGAATGACCTCACCATTCCACCTCAAAAAATGAGGTAGAGTCGTCGAAATGCGACATCGTTTGTCCCTATTTCGGTATATATGCTTGTCTTTCGGAATTTGAGTTATTCTTAATGAGATATGGTTTTACTCCGAGGTACACGTCTTTTTTTATTAGAACTTGGGAGTTATTTTGTTTTAACACCAAGAATAAATACTATAGGTTTGTTGAACCGATGTATGGATCTTGTACTGACTTTTCGCACGGTCTCACAAGTCATATTACCGAGTTCTTTTCTTCTGACCTTCGCTCTCGATTAATTTAAAAAATAAACTCTCTTGGTCTCTCGTGCAGTGTATAAGTCGTGGCCTTAGGTTGGAGATAAATAAACAACAACGTAATTGAAATGTTGAATTCCCTTTAATCGCAGATAATATGAAATCGATACGCGCTCGGTTCACTATGGATATGCGCAATATCCTGTTCAATAGATACGAGTCCAGAGAATACCCCTGCCCTTGGCTGTTGACACAGCGTGATTGTTCAGTCATATATTTACTAGTTAAATCTAATTATCAGTAATTTAGTATCGATTCTATATAATTAGAATACTGCAATACCATACATGCTCCTTTGCATCTCACGAATATTTCTCTTCCACCGGAACGTTTCTGTGTGATGTCCGTCGGATGAATTTCCTCTGTACATCCATATCGTTTTCCTTCCATATAGAGTCCTACACAGTTGTAACACGACATAATCTCGGCGATTAATTCTCGGAGTATCTGAAAAATATTTCATATGAATTAATTTCATGTTATCAGTGGAATATTTCAAGGCGAGAAATTCCAGTTATTTTGTTATATCAAACATTATCCTGCAATCCTGCAATCCTGCAATACGCGTTGTTGAATGTCCTGCATCATCCTAATCATAATGAATAAATATTTCATGCGAGCACATGTTTCCAGTATAGGATACCATAACAATCTACTCTTTGTACATAAACAAATATTACGGCAACAGCAATAATATATAGGTTTCTCTAGAAGCATTTGAATTCATTGTTAAATTACCCCGAGAAAAGTTGTATTTGTGTACTACTACTTGCTGGAAAGTGTTTCTAACCTAGTAGAAGTAGGATTCAAGTGTTTATTTTTCATCATTGTGACTTTAACCTAAAAATCCAATGATGATATCCAACACTGCTATCGTGTGACTGCTAGAACTTAACATATGGAGAAAAAGAATTGGGACAAATTTGATCTTGATCCAATTACAATTTCACTCATGGTTCAGCGATTCTTCGGTTGGAACCTTCACAGATATTTCGCTCTGTTGCTGCTAAGGCTACAAGGCAACCATATTTTTTAATTATTAGACGAAAAATAGGATAGGTTCATATTGTAATTTTACACGTATGGGATGAAACTAAAAATGATTTGAAAATTAAAATCACGGTATAAATTCCACCATGATTGTAGCTACGGTCATGAAAGAAAAAGACTTAAGATGTGACAGAAACTAAAATCAGAGAGAAAAGTCCATAAAAATTTCGTGTGTGTGCCAATAGTATGTCCCATAAATAATTTTGCTGGGTAGAGAGTGTTGATAATATTGTGATAAAATATTGGTACGTGAAAAATCGGGAATTTTGCTCGTGTGAACGATTGTTTTTCAAACAAGCCCGTTGGGAGTCGTTGGCAATGTGAAGAGCGAAAATGACAACGTCAACTCTCGGATGTATTGATTCATTTTATTCCATTGTATCAGGTAATTCAATTTAAACCGATGAGACTCCATACGGCAGTGCACGTGATTCTGAACTGTAAATATCTCCTAGGGCAATAGGAACACCCTGGAATAATATAGCCAGCCGTTTTATTCAAATACACTCTCAAACCTCTGTGACACGTCATTCGATCGTTTCCTGTTCCAATGGACATTTCAATCGATTAGTATTGAGTGGCCTGGCAAAAAAGTGCAAGTGCTCCTCTCATTCAACTTAAAAATGTATATATCTTATGTACAAGCATTTTAACTTGCGTTATCTATGTAATCCTTTCTTGTGATTATGTTTCGTGAAATTCATATACTCTAGTTCATTGGTTCCTAAACTTTGTATGTACGTGGCCCACTTATTGAACCAACTAAAGACACGTGGCCCAGTTGTTGCCAAACAAATGGCATTGCTTCAACGACCTGTGCAGCAAAGAAACAATGCCCTCAAATACAGATAAATACAAAACACAAGTATATAGAGGTTTATAATCGGAAAGTTTCACGGCACATAGTCTGTTCAAAATAGCTCTGTAGCCCACTGAAAATATATTTGTGGCCCACTATTGGGCCATGGTTTTCAGTTTGCGAACCACTGCTCTAGTCAGTCTAGTGTTTCTGTATGAAAACACACTGAATGTGTCCTCTACAAATCCTTAACATTTTCTTTCCTTAGGTACGCAAATTTCAAGAACATGACATGTATGTCATGTCAATGTCATGAACATGATGTATTCATGAGGCAAAATTACAAATTTTGACACAAAGACACAAAAATGCTAGGGATGATAAATTTTGGAGAAAATGGGATTTGGTTACCATGTTAATGAAACCATGAACTTTTGTGACCCTATTTCTGTGACATTTTGTTTTTTGCAGTCAAGCAGTAAACCGTACAAACTTACTTTTGCCTCAGAGAACTTCCTTGTCATTGCAGTTGATGACGTATTGTGTCCCTTCGCTTGCTTTTGCATCTCAAGCCTGAAACGTTCATATTATTTATACGTACTACTAAATTGTTTCGCAAACGTAACAAATGCCATATTTGAAAAATATTGCAAATTGTTGAGCAAATATGAATCTTGCAATAAAAAATAATTATCTTCAAATACCATGTTCTGTGGGTCTCTTCAAGATTCTGAATTGTTTCCTCCTCATTTCGGATCCTTTTGTAGTTTTCTGAGGTAAACAAATGCATTCAGGATAGAAAAATGTTGGTTATTTTTTCTTTTGTGTAATATCCTACAATTTTAAAATTAACTTAGATAGGCCTTCCATAAAGCCGCCATTAAAACTGTGTATTGATCTGCTATAAACTATATCAGTGCCGTATCAAGGGCCTAATTGTTAATTAAATACTACAGTGACCTCACTTATCGTAGCGTTTAGCGCTAATAGCTACAGAGATAAATCGAGGAATACATTTTGAATTTTGGATTTCATGTGGAAAATATGGAAAATGATATGGAAATAAATAAAGGAATAAATTTTGAAAGGCAAAAATTGTACGGCGCAAGTTTTACCGTAGGCACACTCAAATCCAAATAATAATAATAATAAAAAACATTGCGCGCTAGCAGTAGGACAAGATTATCCTAGGATTTACGTATTTGTATCCAACTAGGACCTACTGTACTGTACATCTTAACATATTTTCAGATTCGGGAATATGTGGCCACAACACTACTGGGCCCAAACGTTTTGCTCAATTGAGAGGTCACTTAATCCAGTAGCGAAATGTGACGTTGAATAATAAACATTGTTTATTGCAATGGTGAGCGCTATACAGAATTTCTACAATATCTTTTTCCGCAATCAGGCAAATGTAACTTGAACAATGAAATTAAATGGACTGAACATTTGCTTTCTCGGTCATTCATCGATTCTTTGGCCTGTTACATGGTAAATAGCGGTCGATATCATTCACTTTGCGGCCCCTTCGTTAAAAAAAATACCGAGTACCTCGAACTGCGTTTACTGTAGAGTGAGGGTTACTGTAACTCTGAGGGGCGCGAAATTGTCCTAACATTACACTACGTCGCTGCTTTATTTTTGCTCATCGTTATTATTCGCTTACCCGGTAAAATTCGGGAGAGTGATATTACCATATAGACCATATATTACCATGAATACCATACAGTAATATTCAATGTCTATCATCAAATCCCATATTGTCAGTTTGAGACTTTAAATACTGTAATTATGTCAGACTACCGTATCCCAACATATATAAAAACATTCTAATAGTACACGTGTTATGCTTTTTTTGTTACTCTTGGCTCATTCTGTAGTTACAAATTGCAATATCATTTTACGTATTCACATTCTTCACACTGTGATTATATTCACTGTCACACGTGATTACATATTGCAACGACACGATGAAAATCACAGTCATAAGAGAATATGTTATTTCAGTTAGTAATAGTTACCTCCTGCATTTTCCATGTTATCGCATATGCCATTTGATCTTTTATTACTTGCGCTAACTCGTACAACTCCGAAGAAGTTTAAGATAACAAAGGTTATTAAAATGATATCGTGAATTTTGACTTCCATTGCCGAAGCTAACAGATAACCATTACCTTTGGCAACTTGCTCAATATATCTAGCAGTGCTGCAAAACGAAAAAACAACAACTATTATCCTAAATATATGTCTAATAGACAACAGCTAAGAGACATGGTTCCTTTGCATATTTACGTATATAATAAAAGGAGGAAACACTCTGCTTCTGCTCTACCTGATTAGATTTTATTTTCTGCTTGTTTGCTGACTCTTGGTGCGACAACAAATAATGACCAGTGCTGCGTCAATCGCTTGCCAATTACGTACAAAGCAAGCACCCTTAAGTATCCTACATTCCCTCGATAAATGGGAACGCTGATTCGATTCGAGATTTTTAGCTCGTTCTAACCCTTAGAGGATTACCTAACGTAATGTATGTGTGCTCTTGGCAGAATAATTACGCACCATCGTGTAACAAAATTAGAGAACGTCACGTATTTTATTGAAAGAAAAAAATTAGTTGTGTATTTCCATTAACGTTTATATTACTAGAGAGAGATGATGTAAAAGACTGATCTATTTCTTAGATGCAACACTTTCCTTCCCGTTCATCTGCAGAGAAAAAAAAATTCATTGGCTAAAATAAATGTCACGTTGACACTAGGCTATACCGTGTACATGAATACAGGATAAAATACTGGGAATTCCTCCGAACAGTTTTTCACTGATACAACCGCTCTCAATAGTAACTAAAAATGTTCAGTAGACTTGAAATTTTGTGAAGCTATCTTCGAGCTTACCCAAAAATCATCAAATGCCTAATTATCATTCATACGAACAGCGCCAGTACTACCATTAGGGCAACTGGGCAGCCGCCTACGGAGCAGACTTCAGAGGGCGCAGTACTGACCTCAGGTGGTCACAGTTTTATGCAAATTAATTGATTTAAGGAGATAATACTCAGTCCACGATAAAGTCATTGCCCATACCTCATAGTCTGGCATTGGTTCTGCATGTACTGCCTTGAAACGCGACCTTCCGATAAGTTTTGCGATTGATTTGTAGTTATATACAACAGTAGAGATCTTAAAGGGAACACATTAACGCGTGTTAATTATTTATTATTATTATTAATATTAATTACCCTCAATCTCTTTGCTTCTGTGAATTAAACAAATGGAATGGAATGGAAACAAGCAAGTAAACAATTTTGTTCCCTCTCTCATTTTCTTTTTCAATTGAATACTGAATTACGGAATTATAGACGTATGAATAGTGCTTGACAGATTCTGCGTAAAATGCGTCCAATAAATCGGGCAAGCGTAACCCCATGTCATGTACAAATTTGTCGTCCATTATCGCACAACAAATATCTTAACGATAACTTTTTTTTCTTCCATTACTAACGAGATCCACAGGATTGCAATCAACACGCTTTCGTTAGATTTTTCTTTAGTCCTGGTATAGTGTACATCAGGGGTGTCCAAAGTTTTTGCGATGAAACCCATATTTGATAAAGTGAAGATGCCCGCGGGCCAATAGTTCCTTCTGACGTTTTTTAACCACGAAAGTTGCATGCAAATATACACTGCAATAGAACAATAAATGAATAAAAAATCCATTGTCCTAATTATCTTATTTTTCATATGGTAATGTTATTCTGTATGCTATACAGACTCACTGTGCTGTACCTTGTGTAATAACAGGAAGGACGCGACATGACAGGTACTGCAGATAATGGCTGAAGCTCGCTTTATTGTCCGAAACATTTATATCTGGAGAAATTTTTATTTATTTATTCCGTTTAACTGTGCTAGGGGGCCACATTCCATTATGTTTTTAGAATTTTCCGCGGGCTAATGAAAAATGGTTCCCGGGCCGCAGTTGGCCCGCGGGCCGGACTTTGGACATCCCTGGTGTACATGTCTTCGTATTGCATGTTGTTTATATGTTTGTATGACTGTTCTTTTGCCTGTGCCGGTCCCACACATATGTTTTCTGTGTATATTTTAATTACATTGTCTTTTGCAGTTCAGATTTTGCGAAGATGGATGACGATTTATAGAATCGGATGAACTACGGGTATTGTAGATATAGATTTACGAATTGTTTGTTTGGCGTTCCATGACGGTTAATTTAGGTCTCCTCGGAGTGTACTGGTTAATGACAGCAACAATTACCGCTAAGAAGTGTTTGAAAGACAATATTAGGCAACGCGGGATCACGGTAACCTTTTTCTTTAACATTTGTTATTATTGTGATATAAGTTCTTCTAATTTCTAAACCCACAGACAAGGGGAAGAGTGCAGCACATAAATATGGGTAACAACTACAGGAGATAGGACTTCTAGGCGGTATGCTGGAATATTTTCAGATTTTCTAGGCCTGTAACTTAATGTAGTGTGGACTAGGCCTTAGGCTAAGTGAAGAATGGCTTGTTTTTTGTCTTAAGATACCTGGAAGCATGCTGAGTGCTGGCAACAACTAGATGGAAGTGAAAAAATATTTATTGTTTTAATAATAAACTCAGCATCGGTTGAAATCAAGACGCTGTATGTTATTTTTAGACGCGGCAATGATTGTTGGGTGATGACAGTCGGGTGATGAGTAAGATGAGTAGCCACAACCATATTACTGGAGCTAATACCACACTTGATAAAGCAAAAAGTGTAAATTATGACCTAGAGTAGATGAGGAATGGTCATAAAAATACCTTTGCATATATATCATAATATTATTGAAAAAAACTCTGTGAACCAATTCAGTTCTTCAAGTGGTTCCGGTTCGGGCTTCAAGTCCTTTGGTCTGGCGGCTAAACTGTAGCACGTACATCATTGTTCAATTGAATATAGTCAATATGTTTGTTGCAAACATGACTCATTCGCTATAATGTAATTTTCCATAGGTAGTAAAATTTCGATGTTTCAACTTTATTAATTACGATTCATTTTGCCTTTTAGGCAAGCATTTGGAAATTGCCGTGTTAGAATGTCAATGTCAACAAAAAGAAGTCTCTAAGCTTTACGCGGGATGATTTTACGACTGTGTTTATTGACAAAGAGAAGATGTTTGGGAAAGTGACAATTCCATTAGCATGACTCAATGATCATAGTTCTTTGCCTCCTTATGCGCTTGCGCAGTCTGACTCCACGTCTGTAGATTTCACCTTAAATTTATTAGTCATTATGGAAAAGCCAATTCAAGGCCGAAACCACACTGCAGTAGAACATTTTCTAATACTAATATAACTAGTGCTTATTACTCCATAGTTACTGTAAGAATGGATCTAAACGGCGCTTGTATATTATTTGTTGCTACATGTGTATAGGAAATGACACGATATGTACTTTGATTCATTCCCACGATCTAGAACTGAACACTTCAGCAACCAGCAAAAAGCTATTTAACCTAACTATTGAAAACGTTCCTTCATACTATGCTACGATAACAAATAAATCATTTATGATAGGAGTATATTCAAAGCTTCATAAGAATTCCGCCCTGCTTGAGAAAAATCAAACAAAATTTGTTGTTGCTTCTCAACCACTCGGCTCTTTTTGTTGAGGTAAGGTAAGTATAAATTTCGTGATTCAATTTTTCGGCTATGGGGTGAATATTAGTGTAGTCTCCATCTACAGTTGTATTATATACGAGAAATTACGGTAGCCGATTTCCCCTTCGTTTCAAACATAACACGAAGGATTTTTTCAAGGTAATATATGAAATAGAGTAATAAAAAATACCGTGAACTTTATAACCGTAATCAGGAGATAGACAACCGTTTCACAGTTCTTGACTTTCGTGTGGCGTGTCTGAGGTTAGGAAATTTGATACTAGTGCTAAATAGCGACATTGGGTACGGCGATCTAAACTGGGATAACGATAGAGCTAAAATATTTTGACGACGATGCCTTTTTCTTTCGGAATTCAGTATTTTAACCCGCTGATATCCAGAGTTATACGACTGCTCTGTATATAGTAGTCCGAATATGTTTCAATCGCGGTCAAGCAGTTAAAATTCGGCACATCGCTCTCGTTTAATCAAGCGTTACGAGTTATTTCTTTATTATAGACGTCTGATGTTATACGTAGATGGAGGAACAGTGCTTAGCGCGCTGACCTTAAAAAATTAGTTAAAACATAATAGATTTCGTACATTTGCAAAAAATTGCATGAGCCTGCAGTATTTAATCACTAAATTGGAAGATATATATCATTAGCCAAATGCTTCAGATATGAAGGTTTTCAAATAATTTAGTTTTTGTTTTTTTGTATTCCTTATGGTAAAGTGAAATTTCCTCAGGATCTACAGCGATTGTCCAATTCTAAAAACGTATTACTCTATTACCGAAAGCTGGATTATGTGCAGTATTCCATTCCATTCTTGCTTCAGTCGATATTTGCAAATAGCTTATTATAGTAACAGCTATAAAAATCCCTCTTCATTTTTGAGCAAGATGGCCAATTTATTTCAGGTTAGTATTGGAAATGGAAATCATTTTAGAAGAAGTGATATGATACGATGCAATAATGAGCCAATTTAGGAAGTGAATTGCCTGTTGGATAGCTGATAGCTACTCGTAGTATCAGGTTGCTTATATTTCTGCTTTCTTTGTAATATTTCTATTATTGTCTTATGATACGTAGGTGTTTTATCAGATCACCTATCAAGACTTTGTGATAGGGCAAACTATTGATAATGTTGAAATGAGTGATCAGAATCCATAATGAGTGCTGTTACTCCTGATCCACAACAAACGAATGGATTCCACTCTCTCAGTCGTCTGAAAAGAACACTTTCTCTGCCTTTGTCCAAGATCAAGACAAGGACTCAAAATCACAGAGAAACGAACAAAGCAGCCGTATCTGAGAATCATGAAAATCCAAGTGTTATTGTAAGAGCTGAAGAAAATGGAAATTCGCATATTGGACGAGGAATTATCCGCAATCAAAGCATATTCCGTAGTATGAGGGGACCTATTGGCCGTAAAGTGAGAACCTTTGCTTTTATTTGATTATTGCTCTTATATACAGTTGTGTCTCCCTGGAAATTGCTACGTGTATAGTAGTTAATTTTGACAATTTTTACATGATAGCTATATATATTTGCAAAGCGTTTCATCTGTTGGTTATAAAACCGCAATTAAGATTTAATTAGGGTTTGGTTATTGTTTGTTATCTCATTGTTAATCTATACCGTATAGATAAAACTGGAACTCCTCTGCTTCTGCCCATTCATTTGTTTGCATGCATGTACCATTTGGCCCAGAGTTAATCAGCCGTCGACTATTTATAACGTATATCAACAGGTTTTGAGCACTGGGAATAGGATTAGATTACACTGGTGGGCTTAGTTTATGTGTCCTAGGGAATAATGTGCGTTTCATATGTATTTTTACATGTGGAATCCTATGAATTTTTCCGTCACTAATGGTATTTTAGCCTTATTATTTTTTGGCATCACAAGAATTAGTTTAAATAGCTTTTAATTGTTTTGTTGTTGACTGTATTCCCTTGGGTCCAAACCAGACATTGTGGGAAAAAGTGTAATCATATTGAGCTACATATGTGTCTACTTGTGCAAATCTAGGTACTTAGTGTACATAGTGTACCTAGTGTGATATAATTTTGGCTGTAGAGTGAGACATGCTCCAGAATAATAACCTTGTGAATAAATTGTAAAAAGTTTAGCACCTACTAACACACACTAATATTAAACAATCGTGATAGCCATTTTCTATCACTCTTCAGGGTGACATTCGCGTAAGCAGAATTGACACCGGAACGATATCCAACGACGTGAGGTTGACACTGAGTCAAGCAGGAAAGCTTAGCGCCAAAAATCATGTATCGCAAATATCTGCAGATTGCCCCCATGTAGAAGCTCCATCCGAAGTAGAAGCACAAATTGAGAAGAATTTACCGAAATTCATCGGGAAAAAGCAAAAACACAGTCGAGCAAGGAGATGGCCAACGCAAGTTCTTGCGAAAGTATTGGAAAAAATTCACGGTTCTGGGAACATGGAGCACGCAGCAGTTGTTATCCGTACCATTGAGATCAAAAGAAGCGCATCCGACATTCTTGGAATTTATATCAAACAAGTTAAAAGTGTTGTAAGAAACCATCATTCTGATGTCACAACCTCTAGTAACAAGCCTCATTATCGTACTGCAATCATTGTATCAAGACTTGCCCCGAGTAGTATTGCAGAAAAACAAGGTGAATTGAGAACAGGAGATGAAGTTTTGTTCGTCAATAATGTTGATATAGCCAACCTGCCAATAAAACACGTTGCCGCTATTATGGACTCTTCTCAGACACTGGTTCTCATTGTGCGATCCAAGCATGGCAGTATCAATAACAATAACGTTGAGAAGCTCTCGCCTACATCCAACGGAGATGTTACTCACAGTCTTACATATAATCTTGCCTATAATAAACCGCAGTCTACCTCAACTGAAAATTCTGCACTGCTTTCTCCGCCTCGTGTATCTAATGGAATTATGGGTGTTAAAGGTAGCAGAATTGTCCAACTTCTGCCGTTGGATGTTCCAGTAACCAGTGTTTACGACAATGATTACCCATCTGATATAGGGGACGTATCGAACAAGAACCCAACCAAAGGAAAAGTGGAAGTCGAATACGAAAAAGCTGTCGGAATATTGCTCGAAGCTATAAACGGATTTGAAAGCGAAAATAAATTCTCTCAATCATCATGCGACGCTCCGATAAAAAAGAAAGGTGTCAATCCTCAGTCAGAATGGGATTTGCTTACAGAAATCGTGTCGACGATGAACATTACATCTCCGAATGCCGATGCCATCTGCAGTTCTCTGCAGCATGGACAAAGGCTTCCCACTACTCCGAATTTTCCGAGCATATCGGAACTCAACTTGCAAGAGGAGCCAGATTACGACGAAGTAGCCGCATCCGAACTGGGAGATCTCGATAGCGTTATTTGTTCAAGTGAGGAGGTTGGAGTTGATGGATATGCTGAACTCTTTCCTCCGCCACCTCACCGATCAAATTCATCATCTAGCAGTAATGGTAGACCGGAAAATGAAAATGGCTTCGCTCAACCCCTGCCTTCGGAGACATGCAGTAGAAAAATTTCTCGGCCAGGAAGATCCACAATAAACTCCAACACAACTCATGCTAAGCTATCGCGTGGACTGTCTCATCCAGCAACAGCCACAGAAGATGAACATAAAAGGTCGTTCAAGAAGTCTACATCTCTTGAAAACGACTCTTGTTACGGTGATTTAATGGCATCTCAAAATAATGGTGGCCGGAAAATCTTAAACAGTGTTACCGTAGGACAGCGAAAAGGGTGGTTCGACAAAGGTGCCAAGGTATCCATGGAGTTGCAAAAGAGAATCGAAGGAAACACTCGGGGTCGAGTAGATGATCAGGATGGTTCTGTCAGTGGTTCAGATTTTTCTACTGTACACGGTGGGCAGTTCAACGTCGCAGTGCAGTCAAAGAGTACTAAGCAACATGTTGCCAGTAATCCTAAAGACACTGTCCATGATCAAGTAACTTTCTCTTCTTTTGTTGGGCTATTCTTGTTATTATACTATATATTTTATATAATAGTATTATTATACTTTTGATTCACAATGATTTAATCTCTGAATAATATTTATTGACTTCTACAGAGAAGTCATTTGATTACCAGCATACAAGCAACTAGTATTGCTTCTATTTTTCTTTAACTTAAATGACCATGTTTCATAAGCTGACGCATGAAATCAAAACAAATTTTGATGTGATTTTTGCATGCTGGCTGTGGAAAAAGTCCCTTGAAATGGGTTTTCCGCTAATCATTTCCCAACTCAATATCACTTTACAGAATACTTGGTTTCGTCGAAACAGCGGGAGAACTTCGTCTGAATCATCAATGGCCAGTGTTCCATCTCGAACAGATATCCATACCTCAAATAAGTCCACTGCCGAGCAAGACAGCGTGCCGAGCTCACCAGACAATGTTGGATTTGAGAAAGTTTCTGTGTCTAACGGTCCAGAGCAGCGGACTGGTCTCAAGATGAACAGAAACTTTCCAGAGCCCCATTCGGTAGACACAAAAACTGCACTACCAATCCCAGAAAGTCAAACAGATGCACCGAGTGAGTTGCTTGGTACAAGTTTCCGCAGTTAACATCTGCTTGGAAATAGTTATGGTTTATCACAGAGAACAAAGCTTTTATTGTACCCAGGCTTATCAGTAACTGCATACACCTGGTATTAATTTAACAATAGGTTAAAATAGGTGAAAGGTTAAATTGAAGGTGACTTGAAGATTTATTTCTATTGCTTTTGCATACCAGGTTCATCGAACCGACATCTCTTCTCGAAGATAATGTCACCTCCCCGCTCTCGCAAGAATAAGCTAACAAAGAAATTCACGAAAAGAATTAAAATGTTCGGAGGGTAAGATGTCGTTTCATCTTCTTTTATACTGAACGATGGCATTGGAAGTTTTTTTTTTTCATTTACTCACAGACAACAAGAAAGGGATTAGCATGTTTAGAGTAGTTGACTTGTTATAACCGTGTATATCCTTACTATATAATTTTGAAATTCCTTCACGCTATTTAATTACTAAATCCAGTCCAAAGTGTTTTAATTACATTTAATCTCTGTCGAATTACGTGGTAAACGGAATCCGTTCAAGGTGTTTGTTTTGAGGCTCAATTTCAAACAGTGAACACAATCGGTTTTGTGTGCAATAGTGTTTTTTCCTTATCTGATCAAATAATAAAACAATTGGCTGTCTTACTGAGGTATGCGGGAGGCCGATTGATGTGCATTTCTCTGTGTTTGATCAGTTCATTTCCATTGGTGGTAGTATTTTGCTAAGGATTGGTTCGGATATCGGAACTCATTTTGTTTTCTTAAGTGTGATGTCTCTATAATACCGAAGACAGTCGAACCGCAAACAGAAAGTAAAATTCACCGGAACTCTTGAATGTATAGGATATTACCATGTGATGATTGTCCTCTACAGCAGGGCATCCCAAACTGGGGGTCGCGCAGCGAGTTTTAGGGGTCGCAAAGAGTACACCAATTTCACACAAAGTACTACATCTTTATAAAGTGTACTTTTTCTGACTTTTGAAACGCAATTATTAAATCTGCAAAACATAAATCTTAACTGAGTTGTAGATTCTACGTGAACACCACTATAGTGCGACTTCGTTACATAGTTAAACGCCTACCAGCAACTGCATTGAGACCAGCATTGACGAATATGACAATTGCACTTATCTACATGTGTAGAAATGAATATTTGGAGGTTGAAACACATTACTTTTCGTGATATATTTCATTGCATTACCGTATTTATTTCAAACACAATACATTCTAATGATATATATAACCACAATTACCAAAATATGTGATGAAACCTTCCTACCACCATTGTTCCCTATTTCAAGTGCTGCTCTGCCCCTGATTTTTTCAAATCCTGTATTGAATTTTTCTCTGCTCATTCAGACACGATACAAATGACTGTTCGAATTCCTTTGAAGGAAACATACCACCGATGTCACCAAATGTGTTGTCCCAGGTCAACCGCCTCCATTTAGAGATCGATTTGGTAAGCATGCCGTGTGTTATGTCACACAATGGTATAGAGATTTGTGTATGTCAATATATAATTTACTCTTCCCAATAGGCTCAACAGCGCAGACTAAGCAGACAATTTTTGCTAGACAACGGTAGATCTTCTCATGACTCTTCAATAAAGCCACTAGACTTATCCGAGTTTAAGAAGTACAGGCCATGTATTTCGAGCCAAGAAGCAAAATGTGTACAAGAATCAATAGAAGGTATGATTTCTCCTATTTGATAAATCATGTGGCGAGGCTAATTACGAATTTACATTGTTATCCGTTTCACAGATCACCATTACTCTTGTGTTCATTAGTAAGATAGACTCTTAGAAAATCTTGTTCTAGGCAGATAATTATCAGTAACATGTTTCAATGGTTGTTTAAAGCATTTTCTGGCTCTAGAACAGGGGTTCTTAAACTTTCTTGGCTGCGCCCCCCCCCCCCCTTACCTTACCATTGAATATTGAATAATCAGTAAAATTTTAATTTTTTTAAAGCTTTTTGGCTTATTCGCATTCAACGCCCCCTAGCAAATCCTACACGCCCCCTAGTTTAAGAACCTCTTGCTCTAGAAAAATGAAAAAATAGTTGGCAAACATGGATTTATAAAATTTTTAGACATGGCATATAATAATATTTGAAATGATATATGTTTGCTATTTCCATAATTGAATGTATGCAATCTAGCAATCAATCTATTTATCAGGTGATCTAAATTAAGATTTCAAAAGTGTATCATCAGTCGGAAAAGGCTGGGAAGCACTGAGTCTTTTATTGATAGTTTGAAGAATTTTAAGTGTTACTCTTGTGGTTGTAAATGTTAGTTAACACTTAGTAGTATCTGCAAATTACATACATGTCAGGCCTATTTTTCCTGGATCGGTTACTGTTTCCGATCTGTTATATTGAACATGGGCATCTGGATTTTGTAACTAATTGATCATAAAGATCAAAGTTACTTGTATTATGTGGGAAGAACAACTGGCTTCGCCTTGGCTTGTAAAAGGTGTGAACAAATATAAAATAAAACACAAGCTTTTGATGAAACTCCTGCTGCTGTTATCACTGCTCATGGTGTTTGTCAAAGTTTGAATGGTGAATTAGGGTATACGCAATACGATTGTATCACATATCGTTTTGTTAAAACACTTTCAATACAACGTTTAACATTTTATTGGTAATCCTTTTTCAAATTTTCCAATAAAAACTACACTTCAATGAACATATATATAAGCCATGCATGCCGAACATTAAATAGGGCATTTAACTGTCTTCCGTGCGACGAAACCTATATATTGTTAATAAAATAATATTTCTAGATTTTTCAGTTTAACCCTAATCACAACAAGTCTTAAGCCATACTAATCCAAAAAAAAAATATTATCACATAACATTCATTCTGTGTGAGGTTTGTTTTGTTCTACAAAATCATTGCCACCTTTTTCCCATGTCATAATATTCGATAGATATATATATATATTTTTTAGCTATACCTTCCCCTTGCAATTCCATCCGCAGTTCACAAAATTAGGTTATGGAGAAAAAAATACCTATTCTTTATTCCTTCCAGTATATATATATCTTATCAGACAACTCATACAAGCTTATCACTGTCGTTTATAAAGGTTCTTTGGTAATAACGCTGTATGGCGCCCGCGATATGAAAAAGACTATGAGCGAAGTCTACTGTGTTATGCAAGTCGACAATAACGTCCAGCACAGAATGCGAACTACTATGAAACCGTGCCGAGGTTCCGTTGCCTGGAACGAATGTTATGAGGTATTTCTATTCAAGGTTTATGTTTATTCAATAAAGCTGTTGCTATTTCTCTTAAGATCTTTGTCATGGTCTTAATACATAGCGAATGTAATCGTACAACTACGTATGAAATCATGAACTGAAGGGTTAAGAGCTGTGTTATTTATGCCCTGTTTGTAATCCACTCGTAGATAGATTGTGTAAGTGCTTACAGATCACTCTTGAGTTCAGCATATAGGCAACAGCTATGCTTATATTTTGTGCAGGACTTAACATGAAACATGTAAAAAGCCCAAAAACTGCACTACTTTATTAAGATAAGGTATCATACCTTACATCTGTTAGAAAATGAGATTTACCTCCAGGCAAAGGTAAAGTTCCGTTTTTGTGTTTGTAAATAAATATATGGTTCACTTGCAGCGTGACTACTTACATTGTAATGTATTTTGACAAGAGGCTATCGTTAAAATAAAATTGTTCTGAACACTATAGACTTCCTCAATTATGGGAAAAGCCCAATACAGAGACCAACCTATTCACTTCTTTGTTTAATTTTGTGTCTTAAAAAATTGAATTCAAATTCAATAAAGTTTATGTGCATTTTTATTATAGAATTTTTGTATAATAGAGAAATTTAGCGTAAGTGGTGTCATGGTAATGAGATGTACCTTCACAGTGCTTATAGGTGATATCTCGTAGATTGAGAATTATTGTTACATAACATACTTATGAACCATAACAGTGTTATTATATTTCAGGGTGGTTTTTGAATCTAGCAATTTGTCTCAACTAACGTGACTTGACCTATGAGTCATTCAAGAATTTACCAACATGACTCTTGCTATATAATATCTTTTTTCTCACCCACCATTTTTAATCCTATCCAATTACTCTTATGCTTTTTATCTATTTTCAATGGTAAACTGATTTTTAACGATAATGTATTTTTAGAAGTATTACATAACTATCCCAATGCATCGTTCTGCTTTTTGCTCCGATTTCCTATCCAAATACTGATACTTTTTGACTGGTAACTTATTACTTAGGCCAAGCTCGAGGAAGCTTATGAACTCCTTATAACATTGTACACATGGGAACACAAGCACAAAACTTTGGCCAAGACAGTGTTGCCTCTTGCGAGTCTGCTGTCTAAAGAAGATCAAAGCCACCCAGTTAAACTCGCGGTCAAATTGGAATCTCGAGGGACCCTCTACATAAAGGTGAAATATTTAATGAATTGAAATTGTAGAATAATATGGAATCGGCAGTAAACATTCTTTTGATATTTCCAGCTAAGTCTGGAAGACCCTTCTACGTTAGCCGGTCCAAAAGTGTTCGGTGCAAGCTTGCAAAGCATATTGGACGAAGAGCAGTCTGGTTTGCCTGTCCCTCTGATAGTTCATGAGTGCATAAAAGAGGTCGAAGCTAGAGGAATGTCGGTAAGCAAACAATTGTTGGTTGTTCTCCAAGTATTTAGTTTACACTGCAGCTCTATGTTAGTTTGTTCTGCAACCGTTTCATTGTTACCCTATGTAACAGTGTGGTGCTTGTTTAATCTGTTGTTAATGCATGGTGTGATTACAAGACATAATTTTAATCTTGGGTAGATTGTTTGTA
This sequence comes from Halocynthia roretzi, assembly GCA_013436055.1. Taxonomy (NCBI): domain Eukaryota; kingdom Metazoa; phylum Chordata; class Ascidiacea; order Stolidobranchia; family Pyuridae; genus Halocynthia; species Halocynthia roretzi. The sequence continues at coordinate 57,602 of QRAM01000396.1, forward strand.
CTATACGTTTGCTTTATAATAACACTTCCCTGTTTACCCGGGTTTGTTGTTGTTTGTGCCTCAGTGCAAATAGTTTGTTATCGGTCTAGTGTGGAATACTATTGTACTTGTATCAACGTAAATAAATCCACCCTTAGTTTTGAACGATTTTGAATTAACTCAGTAAGGTTCACCCTCAGAATAATACATGTGCAGATCACCACTAATTAGTTCATGTGCATGCTCTTCATAAAGAAAAAACTCTGTATTAGAATATAAAAGAGAATCCAGTTCAAGTTTTGGGATGTAGCCTCGACCACTAAACTTCTGATATCAATCAAATAAAAGGACTGCGCATTCAGTTAAATAGATATGCATCCACCACAAAAATATAGTATATATTCCATCTGTAACTGATACTTCCTCCTCTGTGGTAACATGGTTAAAGTCAGCTGTGTGTAATACAATGCATGAAATATTGCTTGTGACATTGTGGTAACGCTGTACTTGTTGATCCGTAACCTCTCGTATCACATCGATTCTGCCATATATCCCAGTTTAAAGGATTTTCAAATGTTCATCAAAGTATTCATTGATAATTACACCACGATTTGAAAAATATCCACCAACAGTGTAAGATTATATTAATATATATTACCAACGACCCATTTTTTTGATAGTATTTAACAGAGCCCTAACTAACTGTTTGTCATGAGTATTATGAGAGATTTTACTCTTATAAGATAAATTAGTGTATCCATATCGCCTTGCTACTTCGTATGTGTCTCAGTTTATTTTGTATAATATTCATCAGGTTGTGGGAATATACAGACTGTGCGGATCAGCGATAGCAAAGAAGGAGTTACGCAGGAGATACGAAGAAGATGCAAAGACCCTCAACCTTTCGCAGGAAAACTACCCTGATGTGAATGTCATAACTGGTATGTCTGTAGTGTATATATCATATACAATATAGACAGGGCGGTGGAGTTGAAGTCACAAGCAATCCTTGGGTAACTGGTGTTGGTATAAATCGACTCCAACTCTCTAAATCCTCATAAATTTAAATTGTAACATGAGAAACCAGCAGAGAAAACCCTGGGCTAAGCCATTGAGGGACTTGGTGTAAACATTCAGCCGAAAAAAAATAGTTATGTGATTACAGAGCATCTTTTTAATAACGCTGCGCTTGTACTTATTCAGGCATTCTTAAAGATTTCTTACGTGAGCTGCCCCAGCCTCTATTCCCTCCGGAGCTGCTAGAAGCTATTACAATTGCAATGGAAAATTCATCAGGTACGTCATCATTGTTATAATCTAATCGATTACAAGGAACGAATTAAACTCTCGTGATTTCAGGATCGAACGTGGTAACTCCTGTTTCTTCAGCCTTCGAACCGACTCCGGTCGTTGAATTTCCTCAGTACCAGTCGGAAACGGAAGCCAAAATGTCCCAATCGAACCACATCCGGTCGTTGTTTGAGGACGACAATAAAATTCATCTTCCGCCCGCTGAAAGAGCGACCCTGTACGCTCTTCTCAATCATTTGAAAAAAGTTTCGGCCAATAATGCACAAAATAAAATGACTTGCCAAAACCTGGCTGTATGCTTTGGTCCTGTACTGCTGGGATCTATCAATATTGGATCAAAAAGGTGAGTACTCTTGTAGTAGTCTTGTATTGCCTCAAGAATATTTTGGGAGTACAGTGTACTCCCAAGAGTACAGTGTAACATGATCGTTGAGGTCCATGACGTTGTGACAGCAGTGCGGTCAAAATAAATCGTTATATTCATTGCTTTTATACTACATGTAGTTCACAACATTCTTTAATGTATATTCGATAAGTCTGATTTGGGGACTTGTTGATGATGACTGCAAAAATGCAGATTTGAAGCCAGTAACTACTAAAAAAAGTCCAATGACCCATGGTATCATAGCTGAATTTGTGTTGAATCCGGACGCTTAATATCAGAGTCGTGCTGCAGTACTCTTGTTTCAATTTCACAAACCCTGACAGATGGCTTACTTTACACTACACTAGATATTGTAATAATTATTAGGTTTTTGTGTTTTCAATATGCTCAATTAAACCTTGGGAAGGTTGATGCATTAATATTTTTGCTAGCTTTCCTGGCATAATGGATGAAAGCCAGTAGGATTCACTCAAGTTTGAGGACAGATTAAGAATAGTATGGATTTTTGTCTAAAGCTGAGTCCCCCAAAGTTTTTGGTCCACCGACCCCTTCATGTAATCCTTGATTCACCATTAACTCAGATTCGTGTACAAAAAATAACTAAATAATTAAGTAGGGTGCAGTTTCCATACACCACATACCAATCCATTCTTATATGAAGATCAGCTTTTGACCTCCACCATTTCTTGACCTCAATGCCCTCTGGATGATCCCTCTGACCCCTAAGGTCAGTGTCAGACATGTGGTCAAGTGTCAAGTCCCCTGATCTGAAGTGAGATACATGTTAAATAGAATTATAATGAAAATCAGCACTAAACATACATCATTTGATTCGGTGGTCAGCCTGGATCTTACTGCTGCCATCGGTTTCAAGCGACACATTCAAGTTCTCAACTACATGGTTTCAAATTGGACAGAAATTCCAGTCCCTGAAAGAACGATGGTTAAGCCTGAATGGGACTTAGATACAGGTACTAACTGTGATAAATATTTTTGTGAACATATTTTTCACTGATACTTTGAATCACCAATGAAGTCTGTGCTGCAATGTTTGCTATTATTTCACCAACAGCGGTTGACAATTTTTTAATTCTGTTGAATTTTTTGTTCCATCATCGTTAGATGACAAAAGAAAATCCAAAAGAATGAGTAGAGTGAGCCTGACGAGGCGTATCAGTTATATCAATCCCAATAGTTCCAGTTCATCTTGTGTCAACATAGCTGGTTTGGGGGCTGACATTGACAACAGAAGTAACAGCAGCATAATTCGTAAAAGTGGATCGCTGGTGAGTATTTTCCAATGTTTGGTATATATTGTGGATTGTTGAGATTTTGTGAATTACATGAAATACCTGAGTAAACCACCCGAGAATTTCACAAAATCTCTAGTTTCACATACTGTAACATATGAGGGGGGTACAACCTTTAAACCCTCATGAATATTTAGAAAATCTTCAAGAACACCAATGTATCCGAATGATAAATGTCTGTGCCCTCACTGTTTCACCTTTTCTACCTCACTATAGTATAAAGGAATGATTGTGGAGACTACATTTAAGACTATATTTAAACATGTGTCTAAATCACAGTTTTTTCAACCAAATGAAAGTCAGTGGGTGCTCTGAGAAATCTTGTGCAAGAAGTCCTGTAATGTAATCTGGAATCCTCCCGGCCCTTTTGTTAATCTTCCATCTGAATTTTGATTTTGTACCATTCAAGTCGAAATATGTGGTACAACATACATGAATGTGTGAATGCGTTATGCCATCGCCGTTCCTATCAGTTGTGGGTTTGACACTGATGGACAGGCGATAGGAAAAGATAGCTAATAGCATCTTTTTCGAAAAGTTGGCCTTGGNTTCGACAAGATCTCCAGTTTCACATACTGTAACATATGAGGGGGGTACTGCCTCTAAACCCTCATGAATATTGAGAAAATCTTCACGAACACCAATGTATCCAAATGATAAATGTCTGTGCTCTCACTGTTTCACCTTTTCTACCTCACTATAGTAGAAAAGAATGACCCTGGAGACTACATTTAAGACTAGATTTAAACATGTGTCTAAATCACACTTTTTTCAACCAAATAAAAGTCAGTGGGTGCTCTGGGAAATCTTGTGCAAGAAGACCTGTAATGTAATCTGCGTTATGCCACCGCCGTTCCTATCAGTTGTGGGTTTAAATCTGATGGACAGGCGATAGGAATAGATAGATAATAGCATCTTTTTCGAAAAGTTGGCCTTGGGCTAGCAACCCCATCTTGCAAAAACTAATGTTTTATATTGGTGAGATTTTGAAGAGTAGTTATGGATAGTTAAATAGAGTTTTTTTAAATTCATATTGTCCTGTTTTATTGTTTATCATTTCACACACAATGCTGTGGGTATGGAGATCATGCAAAGTTATTAGAACATAAAAATGTTATTGAATCCGTTTGAATGACGATCCCTCTACATATATTCCAAAATAATATCTGACATATAGGCCCAGTGAAAGCCCTTTGTGAAAACATTTCCTAATATTTTGATATCCATACATACATTGTATTCATGTAATTCTTACCTTTGTAAATACCTTTGTTATCATTGTATGACAGTTCTAATTTCTAAGAAAACATTGAGATCTCTATGATCTTGGGAATTTGATCAGGCTTTTTTTTAAAAAGTACTCACTGTACACGTTACACTCAATCTGTACGAGTGATGTAGCAGTTTCTGGTTCTGCTATAATATAGCGTTTCCTGGGAGAAAGTCACAGAAATAAATGTCACGGTAGAAATACCACAAGAATTTCCTAGCACCATACAACCATTACCTATGCTTACCTGAACTTAAATCCCTGCCATCTCCAGCATAAGCTTAATCTAAGTGAACCGGCTGCATTGTCAATCAGGATTTTGTTAATGCAGGTTGACCACTAATTCGGCATCCTTGGTCCCAGGACCTTGTTGTAGTTTGAAAAACACACTCACACAGAATTGCGCTTTTTGCATTCGTTACAGCATTATCGCCGAAGTTGTGTTATTAAAGTCCTTGCTTCAACTTTGTCGAAAGCGCAATATTAGTTCTATTGCTAATGCTTTTAAGGTTAGGAAAATTAAGAGAAGCGGATATTCAAAGGATATCTTTTAAAGTATTTTACTTGACTTTGAGATCAATGACATGCTGTCCATTAAATTATGAATATACTTCATCATATGTATGTACAGTACACGAAAACACGTGCTGTACCATGCTGAAATTCATGCCAGACAATCAATGGTCAACATGTATTTTGACACTAACACTATGAATTGTGTTCATGCGAAGATTTGAAAAGGAAAGGTAAAATATCACTACTAAATATATTATATGGTATATTGGAATAGTGGCCCCACGATTGAGTGTCATATGAAATTGTCTGCAGTTTTACCTCTTCCTGCACTCACAAATATAAATTCCCAGAAAATTTTTCACCTCACACACACATACACACAAATACCCCCTTGGTGCATTGTTTTTATATATAAAAAAAATTTCCTCTTCAATGCCTTATTAAATTCACATATTTTCAGACAAATATTTTGGAGAACAACTTTGAATTGTCCACACCAGTAGAGCCGATTGACATGGAAAAATATCTAGAACAGGAAAACAGGATGTTTTCTGAGGAGTAGGAATTATGAAGGGTAAACAATTGATATATTTATCAAGGGTGAAAGAAGCTGCTCTGGTAAAACTTGCATCAGGCCACAAAACTCTCATTGTGAGTTGTGCCTGCAAATCTGTTTACCTACATGGCACGAGAAAATCTAGGCATGTCTTTGTAACATGACATTCCTGTCGCTAACCAGCTTCATTGAACCATAAATCACCAAAAAAAGAAACGCTGAAGTTGTTGAGGTGTCCAATGCAAACAATAACCTTATACACAAGGAACAAAGGTTAAAATATTTGGGAAGATATTATTGTTCACGGAATATGTGAGTTATGACCTAAGGCGAAAAGTTAACATTTAGTTCGGGTGATTTCAGAAAAAATAGGTTCATGAAAGGTCATCTAGGTCAAAGGTCTATCTAGCCTAACCAAGGTAAACTGGTGGGCGCACTGCTTGCATGTGCTGTACACAATTTCCATTTATTAAGGTTGTTACATGTGTCTGCTGACATTCTGTTTAGTGTCATTGTAATATACTGTCCTTATAAACCAAGTGATGCCAGAGTATATTACAGCCATGCACTGTATATAGTTCATTCAGGCCACGCCTGATCTTGTATACTTTCGGGGCCCACGAAGAATGAAATAGAAATAAAAAATCTGACTGGAGAACGGGATGTAGAAGTCGCAACCTACCATCGAGCAGATTGTTGTGCGAAATAACACAAATGTAAGAAAAGGTGCTAGTTGATGGAGTTGTGTATGTACAACTTCATAGGATGGTGCAAAGTATGTACAACATATATATATTCTTGTTCATTGTCCTTAGGTCCTATGGATCATACATATTTTTGAAGTACCACAGTACAGCTCTTCATATTAATTCAGTTGCCACACTGACAGTAAATTTTGTATCCTGTTAATCTTTTATTTTGGCAATATTAATTTAGTGGAACTCTTTGCAAATCCAACAACCTTTTGTCCTTCCCATCAATAGCAAATGATTTTCAGAAGTTAGTACATGTGTATAACCTTTTTTATACACATTTCAAACGGTATTATACCAAAAATGATTGAATGAATTGCTGATGCAACCTTTAAGATACAGTTCACATATTTGACAACCTTTCTAGTGCCCAACTATAAGTTGTTTGGACAATTGAGTAAGGATAATATTAATATATGAGGTCATTCAGCTGCATAATTACTGGTAAGTAAACTTGAATAAATATCCTCACAATGAAATATAGTATCTTCATTGATTCATTTCTGTATATACTGTAAACTGCCTTAAACACTTATTTCTTTTGGAATACTTGTGTTTGAAGTCTGATAGCTTTCTTCAGAAATATGAAGTGCCCTTCTAATACTTTTTTAACTTTTGCAGGCAAGTTTGAACTGTCAAACCTTAGCCATACCTCCTTGTACATAGATTCTTTCATTTCCATTGTAACCGTCACTATCGACTTTTACCATCCAATTGCATTGTTGTTCTCTGCAAAAGGTCATGAAGACTAATATTGCCTTGTCTCACAGACAGGGATACAATGCCACTCTCTGTACTTGTTTTTATCCCAGTATTACAGTGCTTGTTTTCAGGTTTGCATTTGGTTTCCTCTTGCCAACAGATGCTGCTATACCTCTTTTTTTATGCAAATAAGAAATGAACTAGAGCTAAAAGGCTAAGGTGTATTAGACTTCATCTCGCAAACAAGAAGCTAGCAGTATTACATTGCTTTCAGCAAAGTTTGTCTGAATTGGGCCACAGGCAACAGGAGTTATTGATGATACAACATTAAATAGAGATATACAACAAGTGGTGCGTAATTTAGGAGATAGTTTTTATTTTTCGTCGAGGTGCATCGATCACTTACGTCCGTTCATTTCTGAATATTAGATGACCCCCATTTATTCTTTTCGATTTTTCATTTCGCTATATATGATGTGTTTTTACATATTTTTTCCAACACCCTCCGTAACATTATCTCCTTTCCTTGAATATTTTCACTGCCCTCTGACGCAATTACACACTTCTTGTAATTCTATGTTTGTTTCTTCTTGTTATCACAAGTTCATTGACTATAGAATTACCATGTACTGTGAGTAGCTAGTTGAAAGTTAGTGAAATAAGTTGAATTTGGGATGGAAAAACCTAACGAGTATTAAAATAGTTTCAGTGGTGATATTGTCCTCCGCTACCATCAGGTATATGCTAATCAAGCAAGTAATGTCTTCACCTTGAACTTGATACAGTTAGTTTGTAAAAGGAAAATAGCTTAGATGCAATGGAACAGGTTTGGAAGTTCTAGAAGACTTGCAAAGAACTAATTAGTTCTGTCAGGCAGAAATGCAGATGCACTCTACTGCTAAGTATTCAAATTATAAACAAGTGAGCAATCACACACAGAAATTATGATTGTTTGGCATCTAATAACAGTGCAGTATTATACTATTACCTCAAATGAGGATGCTAGTAGAAGTATATAGGCAATTTACGTATGAATGGATAACAATATATTGGTTGTTCGAAACCAGCAGATTTAAAGTACAAGAAAATTCTGCATCAGAATAACCAGTGATGAAGTAAACAGTGTTTCAGAATTCACGAGACAGCTGACAACTGGAACACATACAAAAAGTCGTGTGTTAATGGGTAATCAAGCATCATATAACAATGTAAGAGAAAAGTGATATAATAGTCGCAGTATATTACAAATATTGCATTCCAAGTAATTCAGTTTGACCCTCCCTTGTCCAGCACATATCTTGACCTTCTCTGAACTACAGAAATACCTGAATCCTAGGCAGTTGGTTTATTGGGGTAACAAGCACTGGTCTTTGTAAAACATCAATGTTTTCAGTTTAAATTCATCAAAGTAAATATTGATAACTAGGTCAAGACCTAGTGAAGCACGAATTTTTACATTTAATCATCAGCTTTTGAACATGCTAAATGATGGGAGGTCCTGGACAAAAAAATCCTTGATTAGGGAGGCTTAAACTACAGTAGAGAGCTCTGTTTAAGAATTATTATCTAAGAAGCAGCTGGTCAGAGTACATGTCATCTCTGCTAGGAAGTATATAGCAGATATATAAGCTGAGAAATGTATTCAAGGAAGGCCTCTACGGTAGATAGATTTAGATGTTGCCCGCTTGCATTTGGGATTTGTCCGGATATGAGATTCAAAGTTTGCATACGATCATTGAAAATGATATTAACAGTACAATACTCTGTGTTGTATGGGATATTTGCCAGAAGTAAGGAGATGGAGTGTCAATGTGGAAATGAAATTCATTAATTTCATACAGGTAAATTTCCCTTAAGAAATTCACTGCCATTATTTTGCAAAGCACGAGGTCCTAAATTTAAATTTTTTCTTAGGAATAGTAAGAAAATTAGAAGCTTCCGAGGCTCTGAAGAAACGCAGCAACCTCCTAATGACCAAGCAGCCCGAATTAAATGCACATGACCTCTGATCTTCAAACTGACAGCTATCGACTATATAACGATGAAAATGTCAAACAGGCATAGATTGGTCTGCGAAGTAATCAGCTGAACATAAATATAGTGAAGTAAAGTAGTAAATGTTTTCCACCATATCCTTATGGCAGTTATATAGCAAATAAACCTGTGTATCTATCCATCTAAATGGTGCGTAATGGCTCTACTCAAAACAGGTCGACAACCAATGGATGTGATAATACCATTCAAAGATCTGGTAAAATTTTCAAACGAAAAGTTTTTCATTACTCTTTCTTTTCCGGCCGCTCCAAAGATTCTCGCCAGCTCTGGATCACGAACAAACTTTGCCCTGGATATAGATATACAGTTACAAACATCTGAGCGAAGTAAGAGAATTATGTCTTTTTTGTAACAATGCCCTAATGCAGTGGTCGGCCAAATTTTGGGCGTTGTAGCAAATTATAATAGGCCGATACAATTGTTGGAAACTTATTTGTTGCTGCAACAACTATCTTTATTCCCGACTTTAATACAGATGACTGCAAGCAATTCCACAAATCGCACTGATTGATGGAATCGACTAGTAAATAGGAAGCTTTTGCATTGTACAACTCACCTGTTTCACTTTTACAGTTATCAGTTATCTAGTAATAGTTACTGTGGTGTGTTTCACATGTAATGCTGGGCCTTTAAATATTACTGAAGAGAGGATTTGGGCCATCCTAATAAAAGTTTGCCGACCACTGCCCTAATAAATAGATACTGATTGAACTCGGGAAATATTCATAGTGACGCATTGCAGTGATGTTTTGTCATGTGGATTGTTTTCCTATGTTAGTTAAGATGACTCATTGCTCTCATTTCGCATATGTGATGATTACTCATTCCTGAATAGTATTATTCTATTTTAAGCTTCATTATAGTGGTATACTCGTACTTTAAATAATAATAACCCTAAATGTTATATTGTATCGGAATATTATTGAATCAATACAGAATAGGGAGAAGATGACTGTAAAGCGTAAACCAGCAATCAAAAGTCCCGCACTATATCTATATATTAAATAGTTATTTGTAAACATCGTAAAATTTACCCAGGTACTGTAGTCACAGCTTATACCATGGATTTCCTCAATAGATCATCAGAGGGTAATTTCATTATGATATGACTGTGACAGTGCTTGCACTTATACGCACAAGTCACAGCACATATTTTGACGCGAAAAAATAAAACGAAACTGCCTTAGCCCTATGTAGAAGTTTCACCCCTTATATTTTGCATTGATTCCCAGTACAGAAAAAAGAAACTTATACCGAAAGTTTCGAAATTGCATTACAAATAGTCAAGTGAATAGCAACAACATACATTGCATCAGCCACTGCCTTTTTATCTTCTTCACATAATATTCCAGTCTTGTTGTCCTCTATTGTTTCCAATGGACCACCACTGTTCATTGCTATAACTGGTTTCTGGATAATATGCAGAAAACACCCTAATGGTTTAATTTCCAATATTGTATTTTCTTTTAGGTTTTGGGTTTGGAAAAAAACAAAAAATAACCTTCGTTCATCACTCCAGTTTATTGAGCAGTTAGGGAGCAAACAATGTTGGTGAAGATAAATTATGGTGACTCATATAATGCAGCTAGTTATGTAGGGCAGCGCATGAAGCAACCTTGTCTGTGAAGAACATGGTGCCCGGAAGTGTGTCTGGCACAAACTCAAACGTGCAATGGTAAAAACTCACTCAATCATCTGTTGGATTTGGAGCTGTTTGCATTTGTTACAGCATAATCGTCATACTCGTGTTATTGAAGCCCTTGTTACCTCTGATAATGGCCCCATGGTGTACTTCATGTCATCATTATGGACACTGTACGGTAACATCAACGCAGCAAGAACAAAGAAGCTAACGAGTACTCACAATAAGCGAAGATATTCTTCAATAGCTGTGACTACTTTATGATTTTACCATATGTTACTATCCACATTGAGTATTGAAACTTTTACCCTGAGGATAGCCCATGCCGTATGGTAATTCACTATTTAATCCAAAATAGATATACCGGCCTAAATATGGTGTTAACACATTCCAGCTAAGATTTTTTTTTTTTGAAAGCACTTTACCTCCATGTACATCGACTCGACAGGAACTATTCCAAAATGTTCGTTCGAAGGTGTGTAAATTATGGCCGTCGCTACTTTAAACAAAGCCATTTTTGTGGCGCTCGACACAGATTTATGCAGTGAAACTTTTTCACTCAAGTTCAATTTTTCTGTGAACAAAGGTGACTTTAACAGATACATCAGAAATCCCTTTCAACTATCATTTCAATTTACAGGTCGTACACATTACCTATGAGTTTCTTGAGCTCCATGTAATGTGAAACGTTTTCTTTCACGCGTTCGTCGTACCCTCCAGCCATGATCAAGTGGACGGTTTCCCATTCTTGGAGAGTTATTATTTTTCTCAATTCGGCTGAATAGAAAAATCAGCACAAAGGTAAGTATTTATGCTTGTCTTGTGCCTCTATCTCGTACTATTCCATATATTTACCTAGAGCCAATACAGCTAGTTTAAGATTCTTTTTTCTTTCAAAGCGATTGATAGACAAAAAAATGCACGAGACAGATGAAGGGAATGAATGCATCAACGTGTACTTTCCATAATGGTTCTTCCCTTTGTCAAAGGCCCTCGTATTCAGACTTGGATAAAGCACATGTGTTTCCAGATGCTTTAATGACTTGAAAGTTTCTTTGAAAATTCCAGCTGCAAACAATGGTAAGGATCAGAAAACTACATGTCGGAAAGGATGTCACGACCATTATCTAACAATGGCATAAGTAGACTATGGTTGGTTTTATTATTCTGTCCAGAAGCATTCACCACAAAATAACTGTGTACTCAGCCAGGAGATTTAGCCAATCACTTCTTGGAATTTTTTGTCATTGCCCTAACTACAACATAACAATTACCAGTGAAGTGACTGTTGACGAGAAGCATGTCAGCCATTCCCGTTGATTTTTCTTCCAAGTAATCGATGGGTAGTCGATATAACCTTTTCAATTTCGAGTCCTTCGCAGTTAGCAACTGATCGGGAAAATGGCAGTAAAACAATATTTTCGCTTTGCTTCCAAGTCTGAAATTGAATGAAATTTGATCAGACTTTCCCTAAAGAGATGGCTATTGCTATTGATTTCTCACTTTAATATGGGAATGCAGGCTGAGATTTGATCGCAGAAAATAACATCCGGCTTTAAAGTGCACATTGTAACGAGGTAGAAGGCTAGATACATCATCCTCAAATACGCGAACAAAGCATTGAATCGTCCCAGGAAATGACGTGGAATCCAGTCGCCTGCAACTGTAACTGAGAACGTTCCATCTTTCGTTTCTAGGGATTGAAACATAACGACATGAGATAATAATTCTGGTTACTATTATTACATTGGATTTAACATTGATACGAACTGGGAATCACTCTATACCAGGGTTTCCCAACCTTTTTGTTGTCATGTACCCCTTTTTTAATTTGTTTGGTCCTCATGTACCACAATCCACAATACGTTAAATACACTTTACGATTGCAAGAACCCTAACCCTAACCTTCATAATTACTAAACTAAGCTGCAAAAACTGCACATCTCCACACTTACAACAGAGTATGGTGTAACTTTCAACATAACTGGTAACTTTCCATGCTAACGTCGAGTGATGCAATGCATAGGAGAAGCGAACACAGGATAATTATGACGTAACAATAGCTACAGTGACTTAATATATGTATAATGTAACTTGCGTCTGGTAACTTTTACATAACGTATAAATATTTGTATAACTGTAAACATGAGTAAATTATGTAGTATACAATACGCTTTCATGTACCCCCTGAGAAAGCCAAATGTACCCCTGGTGGTACATGTACCCCCGGTTGGGAAGCCCTGCTCTATACGAATTGGTTTGAATATATCAGTATCTGGAGATTAACCATAAAAAAAACTTGGGGTCTATCCTAACTAGACCATGAAACTATCATTTAAATTGATTGGAAAGTTGGTAAATACCATCAAAGCAATGCCCTTTATCATGATGGGCTGTGATAAAGTTTATTCTGTGTCCTCTTGATTTGAGAGCCAGAGCAGCATCCACAACGAGTCTCTCTGCGCCACCAATACCAAGATCCGGATGCAAGAATACGATTCTCATTGTATTCCTTTTTCAAACCTTGCAGATAGTAAGATCTGTTTCTGAGCTTTAATTTCCAGAAATTCTAGATTTAAAAAAACGAATATCCAATAGAGTAAGAACTTTTTTTGCTAGTAAAAAGTACCTTGATTAAATGAGTGAAATTTAACAACAACAATATTGGAAGAACCAGTAGTGTTTACACTCCCTCTTCATCTGAATCACTTTTCTATTTGACTACAACCGCTGTTCTATCCACTGAGATGAACACATATACACTTATACGGTTTTAATAAGTAGAATACAGTAGAACGTGTACAAATGTAAACAGAGCACTTGAGTGGAACTATACGTTGCATTCTATTGTACTCTACAACTGGCAATTATTCTATCAAATAAACCTTCTTTTCCACATTTACTTCATCAAATGAGAAACGCATGCACTGCTTTTCTATACAGTACTTCATTCTGATTTCAAACCAACTAAATGTATTTTGTCAACATTGTACTACTTCTTACTGTACACAAATCCGTTAAATTAGAAAGGATTGCTCCTGGGTTGCTGATCTACTAACGCTTAGAAATGAACTTCGAAGGATCCAATCGCTCTAAAAGTTGCACACGTTGTGCGTAATACATAAACCAACACTCACTGAAAATATTTGGTCGATTGATTCAGGTCAGCACATAAAAATCTAAACCTAAACTTGAATACTCGAATTGTACTAAAACAAACCCGTATGACCCGCGATATACCCGTCCCATGATATACGGCACACTAATGAATGCAGAATTTCGTGACGAATCTATACACATAAGTCTCATATGCTAAATATATTGGCGGACACCGTAATCAACTATATAATTCAACAGTCGCAGTTACTGAGTCGTGTAATCGCGCGACATTTCACCAAACAAACCTTTATAATTCGTGATACAAATCCCGCCCCGTGATATACATCACACTAATGAATGCAGAATTTCATAATGACTACACGCATATGAGTCATACGTACATACGCAATATAAAGTAGCTGACGCCCTAATTCGCTGTATTTTCGAAAAACATCCTTAATCCGTATTTTAGGGAAGAAGAATATCCGGGTTTAATAAACGTATGTTAAGAGATAAAGGCATGCATCGAAAAATATCAGTTAATAAGATGATATGATAAATACTATCTGCACTAAAATATATGTTGATGTGTGTGTTGACAGTTTGAAATCTATATGCAATCTTGTCACCACAAATGAATATACAGGTACTACTCTTCCTCAAAAGCTTGGTTTCATCTCGCTTGTAGTCGGGAAAATAGAACATGGAAATCGGCATTAGAATCGGAGAGTATCTGAAATATGGTCGTTGTTCTTGGTACTCCGTAAAACTGACCAATAATCTTTTCAAAGGTTATAGTAACTGTCAAACACTTAATCCTTACGTACAATTAAGGACACCCAACTTTTTGCCTTGACATTATATTGAAATTGTAGCAATAATATAGGTAGTGAAAATCAATAGTCTTACAGTGAAGTCTTTAATTACAATTCAATGTTCAGTATTGAAATTTCACAATAATTCTTTACGTCTCGTCTCTCCCAAACTAGAGACTGTTATTCCTTCCGTGTCTATCAAATTTATTTTGCATATGACACTTATATGTATAGATTTTTTATGAAATTCTACATTCATTGATGTGTCTAGCAAATTTATTTTGCATATGACACTTATATCTATGGATTTGTTATGAAATTCTACATTCATTGATGTGTCGTATATCATGAGATGGGAATCATAATTCTTACTGGAGTTTGCAGTTACCTTACATGTAATATGACACCTACAGACATATGTACCAATATGTATATAGTTCTGAAACTTTTTTCCATGCAGTGGAGATATATGATGACAACTAATATGATATCAGTGAGATAGAATACACAGAAAAACGGATTGTAAGCTGGCGATGGCCGAGAAATGGCTTGCTGTATGTTATATGCTATATTTAATATACAGAACTGTATAGCAGTGGTCAATCGCGTTTTTCTCTTATATGATAATACAGTATTTGCATTTAGGAAAATGAATTTTTGTATTTAATGGAAGCTTCCATTGCTCCCTCTTGATCCCTTTTCTCAATGTGATGAGGTTATCAAATCAGCGACAGACTTTAAGTGTCAGCGGTATGTAACCATCATTAGTGCACGCTTTCTTATACAAGAGCCTTCTCCTCATCACAGTACAGTACTAGGAGTGTTGAAGTGATTGGTTTCGAGAAACCATTGCACATGTCAGACATTCAGATTTACGTAATGCAGCCCATAATTACGTATATAACATACATCGGAAATCTCCCATACAGTAAATTAATCTTTAATGATAATAATAATTACTGAATCGATGGATTTAAGTAGGGCAATAGCGTATGTGATAATCCCCTTCAACATACACAAAGACACGCCGGTACAGATATGCTATATGACACTGCAGTTGCTGCGTAGAATAGACGACAGTATACAGTATGTTGCTGGAAATGTGCTACAATTATTTCGAAGCTTTTTTTTGACTTTTTATACCTGTTGTTACATGTGTATAGGAAATTACATTATATGCACTTTGATTCATTCCCACGATCTAGAATCGAGCGCTTCAGTTTCACCTATTGGTGAACAACTTTAACCAAGATCATTCAAGACAATACCGTCAACGGTGCAATGTTTGTATATTTTCTAAATTATCGCAGTAAAACGTTAGTATTGTTTGTGTCATGTGATCATATGACACTATCTCAGAATGAATGCATCAGTGAAAATTCAGGAAAATGTTGCCTGATAAGAAGTACTTATGAATCATCGAATCGACAGCGCTTGGGAAAAGCTTCCACGTTTCTCTTACCTAGAGCTCATGAATTAATGATTGCTTTCATGTCCAGGATTTTTTTCTCTCTGCACAGCTAACTGAAGAGTAAAATCGATTGTCTCTCTGATTGCTGATCGGTACTGGTTCAGTATTCGCTTATCATTTTATCCTCTGTTTTGGGTGCAGAATGGTTATACTTGTATTTAGAACAAGATTTCACAACAAAGACAAAACTTTGAAGATTCGCCGGATAGTCAAGTAGTAGTTTTTTTTATAATTCCACCGAATTAGCAGCACTATCTCTTGTACAGTACTTGTATTTGCATAATGTTTCAATCGGCAAGAATGGGATCTCCTTCCGGAGGTATGTTCAGGTACGAGTCACAGTTTCTATCTTAGTTTTGTAGATTCCAAACAGCAGTGTACTTCTATACTAGTCCCATATTGCAAACGAAGCAACCTACGAGCAGAACAGTTTAGGTACCGGCATATAAAACTAGTTTAGCAATGTTCTATAAACTCAAATACGTTGGCAATAACCGTGGTACATTTTGGCGATGAATGGTTGTTTTGTATTTGCCTTCAATACAATCTTAGTATGTCTGAACACGGGTCTCGTGAAAATGCGTTTGGAATTGAATAATATATTATGCTTCCTTCAGTAATGTCGTCTCAATTGAATATTATTTCTGCGATCTTTCCTTGCCTTCACGCTCTGATCTGTCCTCAATCCATTTACTGCATAACTGATTGGGCATCTCGAAAATAGGAACCTTTTATTATGTATTTCAATGGGTTATCAACCCGGGTACCTGGTTTGCAGGTAAATGTTGCGATGCATATTTTACATAGTCAGTGTGAAAGAGAAAAGAACATCTGAACAGCACTAAGCAGCACATTGTACGCGCTATGTGTATACGAGACGATATGATATGTAGTTTGATTCATTCCCGTGATTAAGCATTGCGGTGCACATGTATGCTATCGAAACGTAACTCGAAACGCTATAGCTAAACTCGATTTGGCCCGTGTCAATTGAAAAGTAATGGTATATAGTATTCAAAAGATACTTCTCGAATTTAGAAAAAATGCTTATGGAAATGCCCTAAACGCTTACAGGATATTTATTACGCTTCCATTATTACTTTGTCTAAGAAGTTGGTAACGCTGGACGCAGTAAACCCACAATTTAACACTGAAACAAGGAATTTGTACCAAACGGAACTACAGACAACAAACGCTACCATACGCTGTGGTTCAGTGAAATTATGTTTTTCTGCTTTGTATTTTGCTAAGCACTGGGATAGATTTGTTTATATGCCCTTTCGTTTATATGATTTTTTTTTGTTTCCATTACTTCGGGATTTAGTAAGTCATCTGTTTTATTCTTCAAACCAGGACAAATATTGGAACAAAATCAGATGTGTTCATCAAACTGCGATATCTACCAAACCGAGTTCCAGATGAAACTAAAAATTTAGTGGATTCTGTTTTTGATGTGGACACCGGCACTCTTCTGAATTTGATTGGAATTTTGAAGGTATGCACAATCTTGCTTGTTTGATCTCGGTATCTGTTGTTACAAATTATCTGAAGACAGTTATTTTCAATATATTATTCATGCGGTTCGGAAAGATATTCGTTCCGAGAATGTTTAGAATAATTTAACGGCAGATGGCTTTCTCTTCGTATTATCACTGATCAAAGAAGTTAAGTTGCTACAGACTGTCATATATGATATTCGATTATTTGATCCAGTGCGGCCATTTACAAATATTGTCATAAGATTGTTCTTCTCCACGAACTTTATAAATATACTTTCCTATTTCTGTTTCTTTAGATAAAGAATTGAATGTTATATATGGTATGCCTACTATGAGAATGTTCACGATGTTATTGCACTTCTGCGAATATTGTGGATATAATCATTTTGCAGTCGGTTGTCTAGGCTAATTAGAGTAGTAAGACATCATACTGCCCGTATCTTTCCATCCTTATACAGATAATGATTACAGTCCAAAATTTTACATAAGGTAAAAGTGGTTTTTGCACAGGTCATTGAAAGGGCTAATTCAATAATTACAATAAAAATAATAATGGTAAACGGTACTGATCCGAAATAATTTATTAAGAACACTAAAAGATTGGTGCAGTCGATACATAGATACGCTTCATCTAGATGGCTATTAACGGTTTTGGAGATTTCGCATTGTTTCTGTTGATGACATGTCACGTACGGTAAACATCAGACGTCGCGGTGTGGTTCCCTGAAAACTATAACTATATCGAATGCAAAGTTAAACCAAAATCCTTATACAAGTTCAACTACTATATACTATACAATTATCCATGATTAAATACCCCAATAACTATAACCATAAAGAATAAGTAAGCAAATGAACTTTGACACCACGACTACCACAACATTATTTATTTATTTTTTCTTGCGACGTAAATACGTTGGCGTCAGCTATGACGATGTTAAACGAACTTCAACTGTAATTTAATTCTTCTTAATGCACGAAACGTTGCGATTATTTTTGTAAATCAAATCATAACACGTACCGTACTCGTATTCACTGCCAAAACTAGTTTTCGCTCGTAGCAGTACCATAAGATATCAAACAATATTTTTAAACATTTTCTGCTAAGGTTTTTTTAATATCAATATCGATTTTCAGTACGTGTAATGATAGTCTTGAACTTTTGAACATAGTTTCCTTATGCTCCTTTCAAACTCACAATACTCAAACTGTTTCCAAATTTGAACCACGCCATCCTTTCGTAAAAAATATGAATACCCTCATTGTTTGGTTTCATAATTTCATATTGATTTTACATGAGAGCAATGATACTTTCTGTATGATTTGGAAGTGAAGTGATATACTGATCATGTATGTCTCAGTCGAGGTCCCGCGGGTGCCAGATTAGTATGGTTCAACCCGTATTGGTATTTGAATCCCTGTATATATGTATTATTGTTAAATTTCATCCTTCGTTCTCTCTTCGGCGTCTTCCTGAAGTTGATTTGAAAATAATCTGATAAATCAAGTATTGATTATCGATATTATTGTTGAACCTAATTCAAAATGAGGATTACTTATCTGGAATACTGTTGCTACTGCAGAACATAACGTCTTCAGAAACCTTGAATATATTGCACAATTGCTTGCGATATATGCTGTAGCAAGGTGCCTCGCGCCAACCAACTGTGGAATTGTGAAATTTACCAAGTTTGAATGAAACATTTCACCTGGAACCACAGCATAGATCCAAATCTACGCTATACATTTATCCTCGAATGAGCGGAAATACAAATGTTCATTTTCAAGATTATGAATGCCTACTTACATATATATGCAGGGCTTTCATTCATTTCAAATTATTCATCTCGACTAACAAGTTCTTTTAGCCTAATCAGTACTCCGCGTGCACACTGGTATGCCCTGAGACGATACTAGATGTACCGCAGTGTATTTGGGTAGGGAAATCTCATTTTTTCCCAGTCGTCCTTATTTTTGGTTCCAGATCGATGGTAGCCCTGTGTATATGGCTGAATTGGAATAATTGATTACACTATTTCATTTCGATGTTTCTGGTGGCTCTGTTGCTGATATCAGGAATATTGCTAGTCAGTATAAACAGTGCTGAAATGGCTGGACTAGAAATGGATTAATTGATAACACTATTTTATCTCGATGTTTCAGATGGTTCTTGTGGTGCCAATGCTGATATTAGGAATATTGCTAATCAGTATAAACAGTGCCGAAATGGCCTTTGATGCGAAGGAGTTCAAAGATTCAAATCCTTTAAATTCTTCTCAATTTGGGATTTTTCAAATTTATGACGACGGAGTGACAAGACAGGAGGAAAATGCTACAAGCCGAAAAAAGTAAGACAGCCCCATACATTGCTATTAACGATTTGTCATACTATAAAGTAGGTTTGCGTTACTGAATATTTATTATTGAAATTTACCACATTTGCGAAAATTCATTAAAATTCTGCTGTTGAAAAATGAATATTTGCCAGTGCGGAGGTGGAATTATCGTCCTAGTATTATTTATTACTGTCGTTGTGCTATAGCCGTTACTACGTCATTTTTTAGACCGTTTTTATGTCTACAACGATTACAACTGTATTGAAAAGATGTTGATTTTACTAGCCATATTATTTTCTTTGTATAATGGTTGTATGAACAAAACTATATTCACGTATTACAGGGCAATGATTGGCAATGAAAGCATAGCACCAGTGTGGACAGGAATGATGGTAAGTTCCTGTATTAGAATTATGCTATGATTTCAGCCCATTTATGATATCTAATTATAGCCGAAACCTTCAAGCCCAACCCCCAATATATAACAAACGATATACTGTAGAAACGGAAATTGTCCTAGCTCTTGCTGTTGAACGTGCGCATTCATGATCCTCTTTGCTGCCTTCGAGCGTTAAGAGTTGTTTCAAATTTTTCTCATGTGAGCATCGAGGAAATCCGTAATCTGGTTTTGGTGCATTTGGTCGGAAACAAAATAGTTATAAAGCCCATTTGCGAGAACAACTGAACTTTGACCCCACGACTACCACTAGAGATGAATCATTACCAAATTATTCATTTATATATTTCTTGTGACGTAAAAATGAAAGGTTAAACGAGGTTCTGCTATATATAGTTTGAAGCACTTTCATAACCTATAATAGTTCAAAAATGATTAGCTTGTTCGGCTAGATTGATTATTAGAAGTACTGTGTACTGTATTTCAATATACTTTGAATCTAGTCGACATTGCTCGTTACGTGAATAACTAGCAATGATGTTATCTGGTTAATGACTAGGTATGTCCCATTTCGTTCCTTGTTTTGTCAGATTTTGTTATGAGATTAACACTCCAGTTGTCAGAACTAGTACTGTACTCCTTTTCAGTAGTGCTTATGAAATATGTATATCCACTTTCTTTGATTGCACCCATGAAACTATGATAGAGAAACTAACGAATTTTATAACATTATTAAGGTTTTCGCATAATAAGATATTTAACACCATGAAGTCACTGAAAAGAGACTAAAAAAACTCATATAAATCCAACAATTTAGATTTACATTCTCTAAAACATTGTCACGTGAAACGATTGTATATTAATAGATGTCCGGCATCCCTTTAGCGTTTCTTTGATACATAGAATATGGTGCTAAAACGAATTCTTCTGGTATCAAATAGAGTATACAATATAGATACGTATTAAATGGTACTGATCCTGTGTTGAAGTACTTTAAAGTTTAAACCATATAATTTTTTTCGATTGACAGCTTGCTGCATCAGCCGCTACTGATTTTATAGCAGCCTGGAGACGAAGAGGATCTACGGTACAGTTGTATTACCGAACCTGGTGCTTTCAATGACTAACGCATGCATCTATTTAGCGCTAATTCTCGTTGCATTTCCAGATCATTTTGTACATGCTGGTTTCAACCGTTACCTTCGTGGTATCGATCCTTTGCATTGAATACGATCGTTTGGAAATCATCGCCATTTCCGCGTACTATGAAGAGAAGAAGCATTGGCTGAAATACAGATTGTAAAAATGTTTTGCATATATTTGTTCATGTTTAAGAATAAGAAGACTACAATAAGTATACTAGCATATCGAGAAACGATCTCCACATGTGCAACATACCATACCAACTAAAACCATTATATTTATCAAAACTTCATAACACGGGTTGAGTTCCAAGGGGGCCAGGGGGCAATATTACCTCACGATATTTGTTTCATGTTAGTTCCCTTATTCTCCAGATATTGCCGAATCTCCCTGAAGAACTTATTCCCACAATTGCACGTTATCAGTAAAGTTTAAATAAAGAGGCCAATCTTTTTAGGCAATCACTTTCATAAAACTGTAGTAAAAAGAATTCAACTGATCAGTTTCATCAGTAGTCTTTTAATGTTTGACCCATTTCTAGTTCTTCAAGTAATACTAAATAAAATTGCGTATTATACTTCTCAAGCATTACAATTGTTCAAACATGAAAGTGTGTCAGTACTCCAAAACACACAATTACAAATCACTACTAAATTTTCAAAAAGGAGAAAGGGAAAGCTTAAGCGCATTAAACATTCTGTCATTTCTTCCAAGTTATTGCACTTCTGCTGTGAGTAAAAAGATAGACTCTGACTCCGGTTTTCTTTGTCTATGTATTGTTCTGTGATGCATCTGGACGCCAGTGCCAAATTTAGTAAAGATCCTCTTGAGAAATAGCGACGTTGTTTCAAATCAAACGAACAAACTCTCGCGCTCATTATATATTCATCAAACACAATTCTTGTTATTACAATGATCTTACAAGCAAGCATTAAGACACAATCTTATTATTAG
This sequence comes from Halocynthia roretzi, assembly GCA_013436055.1. NCBI lineage: Eukaryota > Metazoa > Chordata > Ascidiacea > Stolidobranchia > Pyuridae > Halocynthia > Halocynthia roretzi. The sequence goes on from QRAM01000396.1 coordinate 79,794, forward strand.
AACCGGTATCGAGTTTCCTTTGCACTCCTCGTATCACCATGTCATGAGACTCTTCTTATTCACTCTAGCACTTTGCTAGTCATCTTACCTTAATTTCCATTGTAAGTCTCCAACAGTAACATTTCCCACCGTTAAATATCATGTTTAGGAAGTAATACTAGACAACGACATCGCATGTCTCCCACAATCATACGTCAGTATATCATCACCCGTTATCGTTGTAATCTCCACTACTATTGGTCACAAATATTACCGACATTAATTGTCTATAAAATTCTACTCATCATTGACGCGTAGATTCTCACTGTTCTTACTGTATGAATACGTTTTACTCCGATTGTCATTTATTTATACACAGATATCTTGGATGTGTGGTGCTGGCGGCCATCGGTGTAGCTGTCGGAGTTCTTTCTATCTATGTAGGATCTAGAATGGGAGCTCTTGAGGAATCCCGACTGTACATGGAAAGAGAAGGAAAAAAGGCCGTTCTGAAAAAGATAGATAAATTCGGAGTGAGACCACTATACTTAGATTAACTTGCTTAGTATTAAGTACACAAATTTCATATTCCAGATAAAATGAATTTATCCCTGCTTACACCTCCCTCTATATTTCAATTCATTTTTAACAGTGGATCGCGCACATGGTTTGTTTTGCACGAAAACTAAATAGTAACCAACTGAGCAACATTCATCCATCCGTTCACCCAGATAATAGCATGGAAGAGAACAATATCTTGGCCCCTGCTGAAGAACAAAATGTAAAAGATGATGTAAGTCTTTTTAATAACAATAGTATATGTCTACATATTTCTACAATATATTAGTAATGTAATCTGCCTGTCTATTACTGCATTTGTGTTTTCATTCAGACCTCAAACTTGGTGTTAGCACCACAACATCTATATCAAGGAAACGATGTAACTGCGGAGCAGAGACAATTGGGCAATATCAGTGGTAGAAGTTCTGTCGAGAATATAAATGAATTGCCCAATAAATAACTCCGTCTTTTTTAACTATCCTTCTGTAGAGCTTTGAATGACTGAGAGTCACACGTTCTGTGGCACTAGTCATATTTAACCGCTGGTCATCACCTGTTATGCCACGTCGGTTGTATGTAACTAACAGTAAGGACAATTTTCTCCCGGTAGTCTGGACTCTGACGAAAATTTCGTAAGATTTGGCATAGCGCTGTCACAGATGGTTATGTTGTTATGGACTATGTACAGTGTACTGGCGGGCGCTCTGAAACAATAACTATTTACTTAAGAACAGATAACTATTGTCAGTGCCGGATTTACATGTGGGCTGCAGCCTGAAGTTTCATAATCCACGGGGGCCTCGGTCTTCTGCCAAAAATCACAATTAATTTATTTTTCTGTTTAACCATAAAAATTAAGGGCGTACTGAATCCAAAATAATATGATTATGAATTGAAAATTCAATAGAACATTGGTAAGAGTGCCGAACGTACTTGTCTTTGATTGTACTATCTAGGCCTAGTTACTTCAAACACGTACAAACATGACTGTAAAGAATTGGTGCCCCCCAAGGTATTTATTTTAGCTCAGTAGCACCAGTAACTTTAATTCAGCACTTGCAATTGTCGAGACGACAATTCATACAGTTTCTAAACTGAGTTGTGAGTTGTATACATCTTTATTGTCCGAGTTATTGAGTAAATATATTACATAAGTATTTATAACCGGTTTTTCGATTAGACTTAGATTGTTGCTTTGTTTGTATTATTTCCCTACTTTGGCCTTATCACTCATCATATCAATAGTTTTGTTATTTTATCATGTGATCTAACGGTTTATTATTTTTCACCGGATCTTCTAAAATGTGTCAGTTTTTGATTATCAACTATCTGAACTTTAGACGAAGTGCTTTCACCTGTCGATAATCTATGTATTTCCATGATTCTTCAACAGGTATTTTCAAACACACTGATTTACGTTTGTTCACAAATACATCAACAGTTCACAAGAAACTACTTTAATTAGTTTTGATTTTACGTAGCTTAGCGTCTAACTGTTACTTGGGATGTGCTTTTTCAGTTATTTCAGTTATTGTAAATGAAACATAACGATTAACAGAGCAGGATACCACCGATAGTGCCACAATATATTTTTTTTCTCTGACTTTATCTCTATACCTAATTAATACAATGGCATGGTGGTAATTCTTCATCGCCTTGTTTTGACCATGCATATGACTTGATACTTGGGCTCCCATTCAATCGCCCCAGAGGGCTCGTAGGAAATCGTTTGACTTATATCATCACGAACACTTTGGTATAAATCCCATTGCTGTGGAAACCCAACTTCATACTGGAAATGACGATTTTCGACCGGAAATGCTTGCGCGGGAAACGTCGGGTCGCTTATTGTGAAATAGTCAACGCCGGGTAGTTCTACTAGTAAGTAATAACGTTGATTACACGAAGATTCTTTCGTGAGTCTATCAAGACAGAAATGAAATAGCGAAGAAAGTCTTCTTACCATATTATTTATGTCGTCAACGAAAGGGCATAAAGAGTTTCGTCATCGCATTTACACTTTCCATCCTTCCAAACTGTCAAGAAACGGTCGTCAAAACGTGTTAGGAATTTTTATTAGTCCTGTAATGTTATTTGAAGCACTAAACTACCGCTGCAGTCGAGTAACTACTAGTAAATCATCTGCATTCTTAGTACTGTACTAAATCAATCCACCAGACGTGTGTTTCTAAAATAAATCACTGACGGAAAGTTTTCGTCGTAAATCAATTCTACAGGAAATTTATGATTCTCAGAAGTAATGTACTTCACTTTTGTATTGTGTATTTTACTTTGGAATTTCTGAAATTTAAGTGTCATTGTAATATCCATAATAATGTTATGTCTGACGCCACCTATCGGTCCTATTCTAGGAAATTGCTGTTGGTCGGTAATATTAATAATCTGCATTCTGCAGATTTTTAATGGGTAATTATTTATACGCTTTATCACACGATTGTAATAATATAAAGTTGATATTCTAAAACTATACGGATGACGTTGTAATATCTTCTTTAAGTGGTTGCCTTACCGCTAAAGGTATTTAATTGTTCATCATCCACAGCTAGTCTTCTAACGCCTGCTCGTAAAAGGAAATCACGTTACGGTGGTAATTACATAACGTAGGGGTAATCAAGATAATCGGATAAAATATAACAGTATTTATATGAGATATAATATAAATTACATAGAAAAAGAAGAAGTAAGTTTAGAAGATTGATTATGAAGAAGGTGTGTAAAAGAAAAAGGGATTCATTGTTCTTCGAGGCAATATAAACTGGCAAACCACCGCTGGAAGATATAGTATTACGGTTCAGTACAGTGAGCACACTAGCATTGAAAAGACAAACAGAAGAGTTAAACAACTATAACCTGTTTGAACCCAATTGTAAGGGATTGCAGTTAGTTTCATACTTGATCAAGATGCATAGCTTGATCTTTCTCTTTGCGATTATCGCAGCGGGACATGCCGGTAAGTAAACGTCAAGTTTTCCTGAAATGTTGAAGTATTCGAGTTAAAAATATTCTAAACAATCAAATTTTCATTTCTTTTCATGTGAATTTGAACTACAGCTCGCCCTGTTACAAGTAAGTATTTTGAAAAAAATTGTATGTTTTTTTAAAAGTTTCAACAATTATTTCTTGCTCCTACTCTAACATGTTGTTTTCTTCAGGCGATAAAGACGCTCTTGTTGCATTCGCACTAATGTCTACACAATATCGTGGAGGTAGTCCGACTGATCTGCTCAACACCATCCTTCCGTTCATCATTGAAGAATCAAATGATATCGAACACGACACCAAAATGATGCTACTAGCTGCTGGTGGCCTGTCACCCGGTATGCTTTCCACACCTTACGCATTGCATTACATTTGCATTGCAATACATCTCAAACCATATTCATGTCTCTGCAGAAAAGTCACAGCGCATGCTTGACGAAGTACTTCCAACTCTGAAGTCTGAAGGAAAGTCGATCAACGAACAAGTCACTGCAATGCTGCTTCTTTCGAATCAGTACTGTCCCCGCAAAACAATCACAGCAACCTGTAAGTTAATCTTTTGAAATATTGTGCCATATTTTGATTAGGAGTAAATATATTTAGTACTATTTATTGTTGACAAATGTGAAATGTTTGACTTCCACTCCGCCAGGTCCTTCCGACGAAGAAGATCTCGTATCATTAGTAACTATGCGGTCTGAACGTGGATGTCGCGAATACAATATCCAAACCAATATTATAATCACTGGAAGAAACAAATGTGTATGCGACGAACAGGACGATATTCTCCTGTGGATATCATTGTTGGACAAGATTTCATCATCCGGTTAGCAGAACTTAGATAACTGCCTTTATTTCAAAAGTTGACTTTTCTGTAGGTAAATGATAAGTAAATATTGTGTACTAAATAATATTTTAAAATGTTTCTAGGCAAAGCCCACAAATCTGACGCCGATTTCTTGTCTCACATTCCCAACCAAATTCCAGTTATTCTTATGATGTTGATGAATGAAAGTCCTTGCAAGTAAGTAGTAATCATTCATCAGTATTGTCTCGTTATTCTTTGATGGATGTTAGAAACATAACGTTATCTGTTTCCTGTAGTGGAACAATCAAGGGCACATCCGAAGAATGTAGATGCACGCAAGTGACTGAAGGCAATGAACGATTTCTTTTGCAATACATGATCAACTCTCCTGGATCGGAAAATATTTTGACTGGTATATACATAACTATTTCTCTTGTTTGAGTTTACCTGGAATTTAACATAAATAAAATACTGTAATTTCCCTTCGTAGAATCGGCAAAGGCCAAGGTGCAACGAATGTCGAGCCAGCCTGGAATTCGAGCTCTTGATATCAGCTCCGCTCTATTGGCTACTGGTGATATTTCTTCTCCTTACCTGTCCCTGCTCTTGAACTCTGGAGGATCTACACAAGAACAACTCATGAACCTTATCTTTTCCAATCTCGGTAGGAGTTAACTCTGGACGTTAATGTCCTATAATCGCTAACGTATATAACAAACCTGAGTACCAGAGGCAACTTGTATATTTGATATTTTGAATATAGAACTAGACTCTTCTCTCATTCAACTTGTCCTCAATAACGGATTCAATGACAATAGCAACAAGGTTGGCATGATCAATTACCTTGCAAATATGGGTATTGTTCCTCCCGATACTGTTCCATTCCTGGTTGGTGCTGATAAAGGATCTCAGTTCTACATCAACTCTATGCTCG
>QRAM01000397.1:710-74649 GCA_013436055.1 Halocynthia roretzi
TATACGAATTTTAATCAGGGGGGGGGGGGGGTTATAATTTATCACTAACCTTTGCGTATGGATTGCGTTGTACTAGCCATCACATGTCCTTGCTCTGTAAGTCAAGCAAGAAAAATTATGCATACAAAAAAATACAGCGAAAAGCAACCGGGCCCGGTGCACAATACAATCATTCATACAGATCATACACACACAAAAAAATAAACGGATAGAATAATATCAAACGAATGTATCTAATCTACAATAACGGCCGTTTACTAATAACTAACTAACTAACAGAACTCTCACTAAGACAGCAAAGCAACCTTCCTCAACTTAACAGTGTAAATGAAAACTAGTTACCTTTCAACAACGCGCCGTTCTTTTAACGAACGTTTTGACACGTTGCTTAATTGGTTTGCTTCAATCAATCGTTTTGATTTTTAAGAAAAAGGTGATTGAAGATTTAGTAATTATAATTGAACATTGAAATGGGGGAAGGAAAGACGAATAGCGCCAATGATGATGAGAAACACATTTGAGGACTGATTGATAATCGCTGTAGAAAAACACGAGACAGGAGGCAGGCTTAGCATTTAAATACTAAAAGAGGTAAAATGACCTATCATGCTTACGAGTTCGCTTTGGAAAGGTTGGTTTCCTTGTAAAGGTCACTGCAGTATATTAGCTACGTTCTATTCTACTCTATTCATACTTATTAGGTTCTAATGTAAGTGTTATGACCTAGGTCCTGTGGTACGTGAGACGTCGTACGCCTACTGCTTCTAGTGGAACAATTATATGATATATAACTATCGCAAGGTAACGTTAAAGATCTATACTTTTCACCGACACCGAAACCCAATCCCTTGTTTGATTTGTTTCTTTACAATAGTGCACGTTCGAATCTATCCAACTTCTTACCTATTTAGAATTAGCACACATTATCGAGTTTAAATAAATAATGGGTTTAATGGATTTACAGTTTTACGCAAAGTTATAGGAACAGTAACCACTACAAAGACACCCTGTATCGTTACGATGAATACCAATTTCACAGTCGATAAAAATTTCGGTGAATTGTTTTTAGATTAGTATATATAGATAGTCATAAAATTAAGATATCACAGATATAATGGAATCAAACTATAGAATAAGTCGTTCAATATACGGACACAATGCTGATGTACGTACTGTTGTTCCATCACCATTGTTTCCTTGTGGAATACTTTCAGGATCTCGAGATTTTACCGCGAGGATTTGGGAGCCTGACAGGTGATATACATCAATTTACCTAATCATTCATTTATAAGCCAGCCATGAGAATACTAACCAATACAGGGTATCTCTGATTTATGAGAAATTTACAGACGACACATTAAAAAAGTAGTGCAGGATTTATTCTTAAAGTCATATTATATGGAAAACACGAAATTCTACACTGTTGTAATGTCTATTGGATGGGAGCATACTAGAGAGTCATGATTTACTCTTTCTTGTTTAGTTCTGGTTACCATCAAGTGACATGCCTGGAAGGACACACCAACTTTGTTTCAAGTATCACAGCGTTCGAGCCATCCGAAGAAAATCCAGACGGACTTGTGTTCACTGGATGTAGTGATAGAAAAATTCGTGTGTTCTGTCCAAAGTCAGGCAAGCCAATACTGGAATTAAGTGGTCATACTGATACAGGTAAACGTGTTTGAATATTGCGGTTGATTAATCGTTCTGAGGTTCTTTGTTATACAATTTGTTCTGACATAGCAATACAATGTCTGTCTTGGTTTTAGTATGCACCTTAGCAACTGGAAAGTTCAATATGGTTGTCAGTGGTTCTTGGGACAAAACAGCAAGAGTTTGGGTCTTCAACAGAAGTAATTCCTCTGGAAAAGTTGGTATGTGTACGAGTCCCGTTTGAATGTAATTTTATTACAATTACTGTCGTGATAATGAAATTGTAAACTTTTCATATTCACTCTTTCACAGAGGGCAACAATGTTATGACACTATCTGGACATGAAGCTTCGGTCTGGGCTGTTCTGCTATTGCATCAAGGCGTAATGGTGACGGGATCAGCTGACAAAACCATTAAGCTGTGGAAGGCTGGAAAGTGCCTGCAGACATTGACCGGTAAGTTATACTCGTTGGTGATCGTTTGTGAACGAAGAAAATACATACATTACCATAAGTGAGTACATTGTTAGGTCACGAGGATTGCGTGCGTGGACTTGCTATGATATCGGCCTGCCAATTTTTATCCTGCGCCAACGATGCTACTGTCAGGAGATGGACAACTACTGGAGAATGCATTCAAGTCTACTATGGCCATACTAGTTTCATATATTCCGTTTATTTGATTCCTGGAGAATTGGGTTAGTAATCCACCTATTGATATCCTTTTTCATTAATCTATAACGGAATAAATCTTCATATCACTTATTTTAGTAAATATTAAAGACTAGTTCAAGAACAAACTGTTCAATATAGTAAAGCTCACAGACTTTGAATTTTGTGATTTCTAGAATTTGTTACGAGTGGTGAGGACAGGTCGATACGGGTCTGGTCACTCGATAATAAAGAAGCAAAACAAGCAATTGTGTTGCCCGCTCAAAGTGCTTGGAGTGTTACTGTTTTGCAAGTATGTTTCAATTTCACATTCTCGATCATGAATTTTCATCTCTCCTGTGTTACTTAAATTCTTCTTTTTACAGAATAGTGATATCGTTACCGGGCTCAGCGACGGCACGATAAGAATTTTCAGTCGATGCATCGAGCGGATCGCATCAGAGCAAGAAGTTGCTGCTTACGAAGAAGAAGTCGCCTCAAAGTCAATCTCAAAGACAGGCAATGACATGGGCGATGTTGATGTTGAAAATACACCAGGGATTGAGGCATTACTTATTCCAGGTAGAAAGTAAATACTAATAAATTTAATGAAGTAATCAAGATATTAATAGTAGGAGAATGATATAGAGAAACTTCAGTGCTACTTTATCATGGGGTCTACCTCATTTTTGGGGTTTATCCAAAAATTATGTAACCCTTACACGAACGGGGGTAGATCGCATACGTCTCTATTCTGTTTAGTTATTATTTAATAATGTATAGAAACAAAATGTTAAGGTAAAAAAGAAGGTGAAGTTTTGATGGTTCGTAACGGCGACAAGGTCGAAGCTCATCAGTGGAGTATGACCGACAGTAGATGGATTAAGGTGGGAGACGTGGTTGGTGGTAAAAAACAGAAAAAGATGTATAATGGTAAAAATTTGTCTTCATAATATATACTGAATATCAGAAACAGCAATGACAATTGTTTTATAACTTATTAGGAAAGGAATACGATTTTGTGTTCGATGTCGACATAAAAGAAGGTTCACCAACTCTGAAACTCTCTTATAATTTAAGTGAAGATCCCTGGATGGCTGCTCAAAAGTTCATTGACGACAATGATCTCAGTCAGGATTTTCTAGAACAAATTTGTGATTTTATCATCGACAATACAGCAGATGCTAGAAAAAAAAAACCTCAGGAAACAACAGCATCCTCTGGTTACTCGGATCCGTTTACAGGTTGGAAAGAACAATCATCCTGATCGAACAATGATCATTCGATATTATTTATTATTTATTAATTGTATATTATTAATTTGTTAGTAAGCAAATTTTAGATCACGTATTTACTTTGTCTCAGGTGGCAGTAGGTTTGTTCCCGAATCTTCTGATCAAACTGAAACCTCTGACAACCTTCAAGATCCCTTCACGGGAGGTGGAAGATACATGCCTGATAATACAGACGATAAAAGTTCATTAGGTGGTGGTGGTGGTGGTGCTGCTGCTGTCATAGATCCAATGGGAAATCCAGACAGGTACAATGTCTGATGCAATTTGATTTTACTTTTTGTGAATGGTTAAGAAGCTATCAGCAGACTATGGTGTAATACTTCTTGAACTAAGGAAGTGGTTCTGAGAGAAACAGCTCGCATTATTCCTTTGGCAATTCACAACACCAACTTCCATTTGCTGCAATAAAATGCAACCAGAGCAGCATATTAACGTTACTGTGCTTTTCAAACCCCAGTATTTATCCTAAACAGGGTTCTGAAGTGATAGTGTTTTACTTTTATGGTTGTTAGTATTTCATACTATGAGCAAAAAATAACTCTTGATTTCAGATATATTCCCGGTGATGCGGAGGCAATGGATACATTTCCTGCCATCAACCATACTGTGAAGAATGAGTACTTTCCAAAAAGCGGGTATATAAAGTTTGAAAGTGCCAACATAGACGCTATCATAGGTTTGTTTGGTGAAGTAAATTTTTTCATATTCTTGCCATTAGTCACATCCTCTTCTTGATTTTAGCTAAGCTAATTACCTTCTCAACCGATCTTGAACAAACGCTATCTGAGGCGGAAGTGAATGATCTGAGAAGTTTGACTTTGTCTAGTGAAAATTCAGATCAAGATCGACTGAATCTTCTTTGGAAATTACTTCAATGGCCAGAAGGTTGGTGAAGTTATTGTTCTTCACTAGTAGAAACCCAATGTACTTCATGCAGTATTAAATTTCGATTTGTGCTGGAACCAATTTGCTAGGGTTTTATTGAACTTAAATAATACATTCCAGATTTTAGTTTTTCCAGTAATTTTAGAATAACTTTATATATATATTGGGTTTATCTCCCTTAAAATCTTGAATTAAAGAAAGATGTGTTGTAGGTATTAAACATTCATCCTTTGGCTTTATAGAAAAAGTATTCCCTGTCCTCGACATTCTCCGTCTGGTGTGTTTACGACAACCCAACTCCTGTAAATTCCTGTGTAGCGGAGAAAGCGAAGATGATAAAAAGCCGGCGCAGTTACTTCATATGCTTTGTACATACATATCCACCACAGGGAATTCGAAACACGTAACAGCAAATAAACTGTTAGGTCTTCGAAATCTCTGCAATATGTTTGCTAACCCGGATGGCTCAGCGTTTCTAACAGCCGGGTTTCAAGACATTCTTGACGCTCTTTCAAAAGGCTTCACTGATGGCATTGCTTGTAACGGTGACAGCACGTCATCTGCTCCATTCCATGGAAATAAGAATCTACAAATTGCTGCTTCTTCTGTTTTGTTAAATTATTCTGTGCTTGCACACTCTGCCGATAGCCAGACTGGCTTATCACAGAACGTTCATGATCTCACTCGCTTGCTAAGGGAGAGTTGCATCGAGATTACGATTGTTCATCTTGTCTCTGGTACCGGAGAAATGGATCCCGAAGCCGTCTTCAGATACCTTGTTTGTCTAGGTACTTTGATTTCGGAGAGTGAAGGAAAGAAATTTGCAAACGAAGCGAGTAGTATAGGAGCTTTGAAGGTTACTGAAACTGCGGCAACATTGTATTCAAACGTACCCAAAATAGGTAAATGTGCAAATTTGTTGTCTGCAATATTCAGTTCAACTACGAGTTAGGCATGACTTGCAGTATATATAATTGAAATTTGGTAGGTTCATTTTTATACAGTTCACGATACATGATCTGGATTTCGCAATAAAGGATAGATATTCTTCAGAGTTCTAGCGAAGGATGGTAATTAACAATTGTCTTGTATGATCGGAGCCCTAACTGCTTGACTTCATTTTTAAAGGCTTTTGAATCTTTTACAAATGCAGTCATTTTGTTGAGTTGAATAATACAGGAAGTGTCCGATTTACCAACATTCGTAGCTGAGAATAAGGGCATTCAAGATTTAATATAGTGACTAGATTGGAAAGTATAAAATAAAATAATAATTTCAGAGCCTAGAAAGTTTTTAACGAATGAGTTAGCTGAAATATTTTGTCACATTGAAACAGGGATTGTTGCTCAAGTCCAGAATGTAGATTATCCCCAAATGAGGCAAGAAATAGAAGTTTTCAACAGGCTGTGCACGGTCGGCATGTTTCGATCCCGCAAGATGGCAGTATAGGAGAATATTTCTATGGTTCTTCAATCTGTGACTAAAGCGCGAATTATCCGCAAGATGGCAATATGGGTCCGCATGTGGAAATTTGCATCTCTTTTTGTTCATTCCGTTATTACTAGCACTGGTGAAGGTGAAATGCCGAATTTAATTACTTTGCATGTATGACATCCCTCCCCACAAACTGTCAGGACTGTGAACTAGGTAGATGTGTCTTGCTCAAGGACTCGGCGATGGCTTTTGGGAGATTTGTTAGCAACACGATGACTGAATGCAGAAATGGATCCTTTGCGTCACCTTACGGATTCGAATCCGACCAATGAAGTAGTAAGATTTCTAAATTTATATTTGAATGTAATAAAAACCTCTATACACATATAAAGGTAACAATGTTTTTTATATACAGTATATGACACTGACGATAAAGGAACAGAACAGAAATGATGAATACATGTACAGTATATATTTGACGAAAAAGTGTTTTAGCGCTTTGTCATGCATCACTAGTCAGGATGATGGTGTGTGTTTTGTTAGTTAGTTAGTAAAGGGAATATGTGAGTGAGTAAGCTGTCGAAATAAAGTCGGTATGGATATTATATCTAGCAAATTTTACTGAGGTTATCTAGATATTTTATGATAGTGATGTTTATGTGCTTATATACTGTAACCGTTCCACCATATTGCTCACAGAAATATTAGTAAAGCGACGCTGACCATCACGCTCACAAATGCATAGCAGAACTTTCCCGTGTTAATTCGTAACAATCTCGAAGAAATGCAACTCTTGTTTTGCGACAACTTCAGCTATGACAACCAAGGGCCATCTGCCAATTGGGCAGTCATCAAGTTCCCATGTATGATTGCAGTAGACGAAATAAGAATCGTTCCTACTGGAGTTAAAGTTCATTCGCAACTTCATGACGATAAATTTGTTGGTCATACGACTCCGAATAAATTCAGGATCGATTTTTTCTCTGACGATCGCAGCGCATCCATGACCATTTACGAAAAAGTTGGTACGATCGAGTATTGTGAGGGACATCCAAACAGATTCCATCCATCCTCCTCACTGTATAGTGAGAAGTTACTGCTTCGCGGTTGGTTCTCAAACATCACAGTAGCTGTTTATGGAGGAATACTAAGCGACATCGGTTCAAGGTCATCACTTCTCGAATCGAGCATGAAGGGTCCTTCCCTGATCATTCAAAAAGAGGGAAGGAAAGAAGGTAGATCCGTGTATATTCGTGGAATGCAAGATCTTCCTCCTCTCTCCAAAGATCATGTAGAAGAAGACACATCACTAGATTCTTACTCTGCTGACAACTCTCAGTACTCTGTTGATCGTGGTAACAAGCCTTTCCAAGATGATTCCGGACGTAGAGAGCCAATCAGATTTAGAGATTCGTCCGATCTCGTTCCACATGAAGACATGGGTGGATCTTTTTATGATCGACCTCAAAGGGAGGATGATTATGGTCCCGATATGGGTAAGATGCAGCGCAAACAATTTCGACCGGAGTACAGAGCGAGAAATATCGGAGGACGAAAAACGCTTCTACCTGATGTTAATCCAGAATTGTTATATGGCAGATCCGATGTAAATGAACGAGGTTACAAAGATAAAAGTCGTAATTTTACCCCACATCAAAGATCGAATTTTCAGCAAGATGGATCCGAGAGAAGAATTTCCAGGGACCGAGGAGATCGCTATTCTTACGAAAATCTCCAATCGAGAGACACAAAACTGTCGCACGACCTCGAGAGCAGACCGACTCTGGCTAATGCGGACAATACAGAACACCAGGAAGCAGAGGAGAATAGAAATCGTGAATGGATCGATGGTGAATATGAAGAAATAAGTGAAGATGACATCGACAATGATGAAGGAAGGGTTGCTGGTCTGACTAATATGAAAGAGTTGGATGACGCAGATCTTCTTTTCCCACCGACGATACTTTTCAACCCATTCATTATGGAGCCGTTTCAGTTAATGGATTTTAACACTCCTGATATGAGTGACTTTGAAATTCTTTGCAGTGACTTGCTGACAAAGCACCAGATGTCTTTAGAGAATCCTGAAGTTGAGATTTCAAAAAATCTAGACATTCCAAATATTGGAATTGCGAATCAGCTTCAAGAACTGCTTGAAAAAACTAAACTAATTGCACCCGTTGATATTTATGATAACAGAAATATTCTTTCTTTACCACAAGACAAAGGAAAGGAATGGGTCAGTTCTTTGGAACAGTTAATTCCTCTTGTTCTTCAGGGTTTGCCAATGCTTGGCATCTCATCCCCAGATAAATATGATGAGTATGTATTGCTGCTGATTCACTGGGCTTTTGCTGGTTTAGACCTTACAGTGACTTCTCATCAAGCAATTGGTGTTAATCTTAGGATGCTTAAAGCTGGCATTAATCTTATACAGAAACTTTGTCTTACAACTCAAGACGTTGTGGTATATTTAACTGAGAGAGACTTGAATGAACGATTGATAGAATTATTAAACACTGACAATATGGCATCATCTGTCAAACTCATGGTGGTTCATGCTCTTGATGCCTACCTATCATGGCCGTCTGCGATAGCCACCTATTTCACAAAAGAACAGACCAGTGAAAATTACAGTAAACTTGTTCAACTCACACTTTTACCTCGAGCTGCTCGTGTTGCCACGGCGCTCTCTCGCCTTCTAAATAAGATTGAAACTTTCCATGCGATGTACGAACTTCAAAACAAAGTGCAAACATTTGTAGTATCACGAGTTCCTTCGATTGAAGATAGTTACGACTGGGAAGAAGAATACGATGCAGTGAGCGATGTAGTTGAAGAGGAGGAAATTGTATTAGAGGAGGAAGAAATGATGGTGATGTCATCCACATCAAATGATGAGGATGAAGAACAAGAAATCCATTATCCAGATGTGGAATACACAGAGAAAGAACAAAAACAACGCATAGAATCATCAGAGTTTGTTGAAACAGAGAATCCCGCTATGGTCGAATACAAACATTCTCATGAAACCGTGATTCCTTTAGAATATCTGATGTGTGTTGATGACGTCCAGTTGTCTGAAAAAGAAGCATGTGACATTTTCGAAAATCTTCGCAAGATCACTCACACACTTGAACATATTGAAGATTCCATAGCGCAACTTCCAGCAAGAGCTTTTCCTTCATCTGTCAATTCGAAAAAAACTTGTGGCAAGGAAGCAAGGTCCGCCTTCTACAGAATGTTGGAATCTTTCCATATTCTTCCCTCGATTCAGGCTCTCCTCGCTCTCCCTGTTGTTTCCAGTATCCAAGCTATCTATGAGGCAGTTTATACGTTTCTTGATGCTCTCATGCTGCGACAAGACGGCCTCCTTTATTTGGCTTCTAATTCGAAAAGCATTATCTGCATATCCAGACATCTGATATGCTCTAACTTTGTCAGAGGGGAAATTGAAACTCCTGGAACATCTGGTCATATGGGAACCAAACTTGCTATTCATCTCCAGTGTATTCAGTGTTTAGATCAGCTGTCGAGTTTTGCTGGAATAAATAGAAATACCCTGAATGATCACGAATTACTTGAGATTTTCAAAGTGCTATACTCACTGTCTTACACAACTTTCGGTAAATACTGGTTGGCAAAGATACTCAGTTTCGAAGATAACATCCTTATTCTACTTGACTGTGTGAATTCACCTGAAGAAGAGAAAGAAGTGCCCCAGAAAGATAAAGAAGAGGATTCTGGTGAAAAAGAAGCAGAAACTAAACAAGAGGGGAAGAAAACAACTGAAAAGAAAAGCAGTACTCGTAAGTCTGCTATTGCTGGTTATGGAATAAATATTCTTGTGCTTGTTCTGAAAATGTCATCCAATGTCGAGTATCTTATACGTCATTCCAAAGCGTTTCTAGAAGCTATCAGCTTGGCTCCCGCAGGTCGTACAACTTCCGAAGCAAAAGACTGGATCAGAGCTCTCGAAAGTTTCCAGGTGAACCAAGAAAACAGTATTGGGACCTTGGTAGAGTATGTTAAAGAAAACTTTGCAAAAATGGATTGGAATTCGCTAATGAATACAGGTGCAGGACTGTCCTTGGCCTTGCGGATACTCTGCCATCTTACACACGCGAGGAATCCTTGTTTGTTAGGTTCATCAACCGACAGAATTGGGAATACAGACGCATTTCAAGCAGTGCTCAAAGTTTTTGCAAGCGGCGGTGTGAGCGTGTTTGTTTCAGCTATAGAAAACCTCAACAAAAAGTGCTTTAACTATCCATGTTACAGTCAACATTCTCTGGGCACAGTTTTTTCATTCAATTTTCAGCATGTCATCATTAACATATCGGAAAACCTTTTAGTTTTAATAAATCACTTGCTTGAGGTATTGCTCAACACTCCAGATGGAAAATTTCAACCAGGTCAGATCACGAAACCCATTTTTCATTTGTACGCGGGATTGTACACGACTTTGTGGGAAACAGATCTGTCTCAGTTGGACATTATAACTGAAATCGTGGTCATGATACTTGGTAGATTTGTAAGCAAGGCAACTGAAAATAAGTTGAGCATTACAGAAAACGAAGAATGTACTAAGCTTCTTCAAGATGTTCTGTCTGCAACAGAAAGCCATTGTCAGAACATTGTTCCTGGTCTCATATTGCTGTCACACCTTATGCCGTTGCCACTGCCAATCATAGTTCCAGAGGAGACGCTGGAAGAAGATTCATTGCAAGCATTTCTTGATACGAGGAAAATCTGGGATGTTCATATGAATAGTGTCAGTGAAAGCTTAAACTCATTAATTTCTCCACTTTGCCACTCTACTTGCATTCCCCTTCTTGAGGCTTTGATCCCGGTTTGCCAACAAATAATTGATCTGTCACCTACTATTGCTAAATCTCTGACAGACACTATTGTAAAAAGTTGTTTTTCATATGAACCGAAAGCGAACGATAGTTCCACTGACACAGACATCATCAAATTCCATCAGCAGCCGATAAAGGTGTTGTCTGAAATAATTATCCAACCGTCAGCCAAAGCTGGTCTCCTCCATTTTATCCAAAATGACAAACAAGAAACCATCAGGGCAATGTGGAAATTAGCTGCCGAGCAAGCTTCTCATGGAAAGCATATGTTATTAAGCGCTGCTGTGAAACTCGCCTACGCTTTATTGGATCCAGATATTGACTTCTCTTATTCGGAAGATGCTGTGGGCATAACACATGGTATGATGATCCCGAAGCCGCATTTGTTCGACATTGCATTCATGATCCTCGAGGGTTTAAAAGCATCCTCCTTGCTGTTGGTAAACTCTTGCCTTAATCTTATAACTATACTCATAGAATCTGATAAAGGATATGTTATAATGAAAAAACTCCTCCTTGAGAACAGCGATGCCTTAATCACTGCCTTGCATTCAGTCACATCTCATTGGGGGTCACCCATTTCTTACGATACAGTGTATGTTTTCTGTGTTTTTGTGCATTTGATGTTGGCATCTACAGAAGGAAGAAGGCAGTGCCTATTAAAGAAGGATTTAAAACTGATGCTGAACTGGAGCAAAGACCATCATCCTCTTCGAGAGATTAAGTTGAAATTAGAAGAAGATGCTATGGATGATGTTACTTTGGATCTGGTTTCAGCCCTATGTAGTAGTTTAGATTCGGAATTTGAAACCACATCCGAGTCTGGGGAGGTAGCGGAAGATGTCACAGATGAGGATGAGATTCCACATCAATCTCTCCAAGATCAGTTCAAGTTTCGTGCCGTTTTGATACATGGAGAATATGATGATTTGTTTGATACGAGGCAGAAAATAATCCAAGGGAACACGGGGAAATCGTTCTCGACGGATGACATCAGACAAGATGATCGAATTAGAACCGATCTCGTCGAAATGGCTGAAAAGTTTTGTGCTGGATTCAACCTGGAGAATGGACTAAAAGAATTGACTGAATCTGCTAACACTTATGAATCAGATAAGATCCGAATGGAAGCAAAAGCCAAAAAGCTCAAAAAGGTGGAAACATTCTCCACACGCGATGGGAAAAATCTGACTTTCATTAAGCGTTCCCATGGGCTTATGTCGATAAATATTAGAGGCAGAGGACGAGGAAGAGGTGGGCAATCTACCGGTCGCCACTATGACATGTTCCGGCAAAGGAAGCAGAATACGAGTCGCCCGCCGTCTATGCATGTGGATGACTTTTTAGCTGCCGATGAACAAGATGCGGGAAAGGAACAGACGTCCATTCCTGTTTCATCTCCATTTCCCCCCAGACGTACTTCTCATCCTTTCAAAAGAGAATTCACACCTAGAGGAAGAGGCAATTCCAGAACCCCTAGCGGGACCACAACACGTGGGGGCTTCAGCAATTTCAGGGGCGGTTATTCAAGTAATTTTTCGGGATTTGACAAATTCAGAAGCAAGAGCGCTGGGAACCGTTCCCAGGACCGATTCATCAACGGGAGAGGGAGAGGCAGAGATTCTGATCGGACATCATTTTCTCCCCGAGAAGGATTTAAATCCCTTAAAACCCAACCCATGTGGAACTCGTCTCCAAGAAATGTGACTTCCATGTCGCCTGGTGGATTTCGGGGTAACAGAGGAAATAAAACAATGAGACCTGGAAGGCCTCAACAGAATGTGCAGTTGCCAATGAATATGAAATGGGGACTGCCTCCTCCAGCGAGACGAGGCAGGGGATATGTAAAAACACGCGGCAAATATCCAAGATCTTTTACTAGATAGTTATGTGTTATAATTACGGTAATAATGACTTTCAAGAGATGTATTTGATGTAACAATAAAGATGTCTTGATACTATATACCTGTTACATTTGTACTGCCATTTATTTGGTCATTTCCTAAAACATTCGTTCCAGCAGTCATCGAATGAATACTATTAATTTTAGCCATAATGCTTGATCTGTGCAGTAGCAGAGTGATCCTAGGGATCCTTTTAAATTGTCAGTGAAGCGAAATGGTAAAGTTTGATAGTTCTTCCTGAGTTTGAAATAGCTTGTAATCTAACTCCTTTAATACATCCTCGCATCTCGTCTGTACTTGTATGGCGCTTCTGAAAGGGATCGACATTCTCCATTTGACGAGAACTTGATGGGGGTCGCGTTTTGTCCCGTACGGTTCATTCAATACCATGAGCATCTTTTTCGCCTTTATATATTATAATGTTGGTATACTTTTATTTCGTGAATTTATCTTTAGCTTTTAACTATCATCACCTGATTTTGTAGCGCCACGTTGTGCTTTTGCGCTGTTAGATAGACCAGATCATCGGTATAGAACTGGGAATCTCTTATCCATGAATCTATTTCTGGTGAGTACTCTTCTTCGATAAATCTACCAGTAAAAATTACCTTATAGATATCTAATGTTGAATTAACGTCATTGTCAGATCACCTGTAAATCAGACGTGCTGTGCTAAATGGATTGGTCGACACATCTTCGAATCGCAAGCGAAGATAATGTCCATCTGCTATCGCATTTCTGCGTGTTCCAGATTCATCAGCTTGTGAGTAAATATTTCGGTGATAAAAACAAGACTTATAAACATACTATGATTCGTTTATAAATACTACCTTCTTTACTTTGCTTAACGTACTGCAAATTCATCGCGATATGGTCGCATAGTTCGCTTGATTTTGAAAGGAAGTTCTTCGTTTTAACGTCTTCTAAACCCGTTTTAAGTCTAGATGCCATTATCGCCCTTAGAAGTAAAGGTACTTTTTGATGAAATGACTAGAATAGTAATGAAAACTTGCCATGTTGGTATGAATCATCTTCACAGATATTGTTTGTCGGAATATCATACCTCGGGTCGCGAAGAAGGTGTATAACATATACATCGTGTCCAGCTTTGGTTAATTTTCTGTAAATTTCTTCAATGGATTCGATGGAACACAATCGTATCAGTTTGTATGCTATCGTGTTGGACGATTTACACATTTCCGTCAATAAGTCTGTCTGTAGTGGATAACCGCAAAGTTCTGATTGCGGATTGAATTTTTCGTATTCTAATCCGTATTTTTTGCTGCAAAGATTTGAATACTGGCCAAGAAGTTTTTGGTCAAAGGTTGTAAAGCATATTGTATGGTTCATACATTTAGCGTGCTGATCTGTGTAGTTCGTAATGCTGAAGGCGTATTGATACTGGCGAGAAACATTGAAGTCACAGCGAAGCATTCTTTCTAAAGTCTCTAGTCGGTCTGTTTTTAAAACGTTGCATTTAGCAGTGTAAGGAAGAAGTGGTTCGAATAGATAAAAAGTTTCCGGATTTTGCTTAAGAATTTCGCCAAGAAATGTCGAACCAGATCGGGAGTTCGTGACGACTACAACGATGGTACCCGGCTTTCCGAACGATCTTTTCATCTTTTTCACCGAAACGGCGAGAGATTCTTCGTCCACTGCGAGGAAACATAGTAATATCAGAGCTGAAAAGGCGATAAGGAACGCCACAAGTATTTGCCTCAAACGGATGTATTTTATTTCCAATATTACTCGGTGGAATGTTTTCATGTTGTCGCTGTCCATATTTCCATAATCGAGAGCTGGGTCCACACTGTACTACGATGGGTAACCTACTATTTCTAGTTGCAGTGGTCTACAAGTATATCCATACAATTCCTATCCCACTCTTTCCTACTTGCTCTATATTTCTATCCTTCTAAACTGCGATCTCAAACGTACGCAGATTAAATTATTAATGTCGTGTCTCCTATGAGTAGCGGGGAAACTAAAATTTCGTCTCTGTTATGCCTGAAGCAGAATGCTATCCTCAAGTGCAGCTTTGTATTACTTATCTGTAGATTTTAAATAAGAGCTTATATATCTGTGTCGCGACGCCCGAGGTATCAATATTTTTATTTTCATTAATATGAATAACGCGTTTGCGAATATTGAATGAAAAAAAGGAAATATGGATTTTACAAATTGACCAATTTTGGGTGATATATGTCTCTCCGTTTTTCTCTATAAATTCTGCGAATATTGTTTTTCGAATATCTTATCAGTGATTACCTACTGCATTTGTCTTGGTATTTAATATTACAATGTCAAACAGATTGCCTCGGGGTCAAATATTTGTTCAACAGTAGCCAAGACAGCAAAGCAAGATGTCTAAGTGTGATAAACGTGGTCTATGCAAAGACCATGTTACAAAAATGATTAACGTCACAAGCTAAATACATTAAGGTAGGAATATTTAGAACTCCCGCTGTAAGCGGAGCTCTATTGTAATCGTTACCGTCAAATATACGAGATGGCCCGGTCCCTGTTTCGATATTTCTCTCACACGACAGTCAGACAGTATACGAGAGAATAACTCGCGCCTAGCGTGGTGCAGAGAATTTCAATTTTCTCCAATATTTTTATTCTTTATCAAATACAGTATTCAAATCCTGTAATCTTCATGAGTTTTGTGTTATACGGTACAAGGTATAGCTCAAAAAAACAACAACTTAATTTGCATTTTTCCCCAAGGCGGATCTCGACATCTCCGATTTACATCCTCTGTTGGTCGTCTATTTCTTTGCCTGTAAAAATAGAAAAGTTTGAACACATAAACACAACTAATAATTAATACACGGTTAGTGCGGATGTTACCTCTTTGACAGTTTTGAGGTTGGATCGAAGATCCATTGTAACTTTGTGTTTCGATCCCAGGAGAGCGCGTAACATTTGGTCAGCAGACATGCGGACACGTCTCAGAGGTGGGCGTTTGAATTTACCTCGGAGTTCAAATATTTTCTGATTTAGTTCTTCGATCTGAAAAGAAGTAACGTTTTTTAAGATGATATGACATTTATTATTCACCAAACTCTAATTGCAGTATCATGTTCATCAGTAAGATCTATCTTTCGAAGTCTCTTACCTCTTGGTCGTTCTTTTTCACTTTTAATTCGATGTCAAATCTTTCATCGTCGACTTTGTCTGTTTTTGCGTGGAGTTCTCTGCATAACTCCTAAATGAAAACGAATATAAGATACTGTATAGAACTAGCATTTTTCAAAGATGCCATAAAGAAAAAATTAATCGAAAAATAAGTTAATATTAGCCTACCATCAATTCTTGTTGCGACATGCTAGCTAAGTCTCCGAGAGATTCGATTCTGTTGCTCAAAATCTTCTTTTTCTCTTCTGCTTTTTGTTCCTCTTCTCTCTTCAAATCCTCCCGGGCTCTGCTGAGCAAAAGAGACTTGAGCTGCAGTTTGCGCTGGTGGGTCATTTTGCGTGTAGACTGTAGAGAGAATCAAATTTAGTGTGTCTGTTATTGTTTATTTTGCGATAATAAGTAATCGATGAAACTTATACTTACTTCTGCCATTTTTTTTAGTATTTGCAAGCGTATGTGCTAGTAGAAGTAGTAGTTACTGAATGCTGAGTGTGGATGATTCTGACTGATTTGTTTGCTTGTTTTATACTAGATTTTTGGCACTTCAAGCATTGGGCGTTAATAGTTTTTGCAAATGTTATTACCTGGCATGCTTGCGAGTGAGAACAGATTTGAAATTTTCGCACGTGGCAGAGTGGTAGTTTAATGCTATGTTGTGAGTTCTGATGTTGTTTTCTGCACTTTTCTTTAAAAATATCCTCTATTTTATCAAAAAAACAGCGTACGTATATTTTTCGTTTTTGTTTTAGATCTTCGGTTAAAAACACTCTACCGTGACGTTATTGTGATATGTTATTAAGCGGTTTTTTATCTCTGTCATTTGGTCTCCATGGAGACCATGTATGTTTATTATTCATTATATTTTTTTGTAGGTTAATCATTTTTAGGTGAATATTGTGTATCGCACCCGCTTGAATTAAAACACTTGGTAATTCAAATTCATTTGTTTTGTTAACTACAGGCAGATTTATTCAGAACTGCAGTGATACATACATTCGATAATTATCGCTACGCAATTTTACGCTGGTCAAAGCAGACGAAATTCCCGTATATGCATAGATTGATTGTCGGTCACGCTTACAATTAAACAGGTGTTCTGAAAACTGTAGCACAATTCTACTACATTTTGAATTCTCTAGCTCCATCTCGCGGTAAACGTATATTCAGTTTTTCTCTTGCCTTTGACAGTGAAAACAAGCAACAGATTACAGAAGAATTTTTAAATATCGAAATATCGGATCACGACAGAAACTTCAATTTACAATACAAAATAGAGATCATTATTCTTCATAGACAGGAAGACCAAGAATCTCTTCAGAGAACACCGTAGATGTGATTTGATCTGGTAAAATTTCATCCAAGATGCTGTTTATGTCTTCCATAGAATACTGTTTCAGTTCAGTACTTCCACCTTCCTGATTGATACCAACCAAGGTTGCTAGGTATTCTGCTACCTCATCCTCTGTCATGTGTTCGCCTCTTCTTTGCAAGATGTTGAAAAGAGCCCTTTTGCCGATTGTTTTTTCTCTGGAGGCCCCCGTACTGCCAAGAATTCCGAAAGCTTTTTCGATGTCGTCTGGCGAAAGTCCGAACGCCGGCCTGTGATTCACATACAGCCTGATAAAATCAGCTAAATTGATTTCATTGACATACTGTCCGGTCTCAACATATTCGCTAAACTTGACCTCATTTAGCATGTCTTCTATCTCTTGTTCCGAAGGATAGAATCCTAGCGCCCTCATGACGAATGGGATTTGTTCTAGAGGTATCACCGTTGACACCTCTCTTGACTCTGTGGTGTCGATCCCTTGACTTCTCAACTGGGCGTAGTAAAAATAATTTTCCAGTTCTGCAAACAACTCTCCATTGACTCCTCCTTCTAGCAACCCGTAGAAGGGAGTGAGGCCTTCTCCTCCAAGTGCAGCGGCAGCCTCTAAGGATTTTACAGAAACAGACCACATGTGTACGCAAGAATCTTTTCCACCAGCTGTGAATAAATATTTTCCATCTTTCGAGCATGTAAGATGAGAGATTCCGTTCGAGTGACCGATAAATGCAATGGATTTGTGCGGGTTACCATCGAGAGGCAAAAGTTGCAGACCAATTTTGTATTGGGTTGTGTATGCTAACAGCCTTGCTTTGCTACTGTGTTCGTCAGTATTATTGGCAGGCAAAACCAACATCTTTTGAATAGGAGAACCATATGTAGGTGCTAGCAAGGTTCTCCTACACATCTTTGTTGTCGTATTATAAAGTTTAAACTTGTATTGGTCATTAGCCATCAACAGGAAAGATTCCTTCGTGATGTTCGGATACCAAGTCAAGCAATTGGGGGTTGCACTCTGTTCTATTCGGTCGATAGAGTACAGGCGTAAATCATCCTTCGAGCTGTTTTGTAGATCATATTCTACCAGTGTTCTATCCTCACCAAGAGTCAATAATCTAGACTGGTCTGAATCAAGAGCAACGCCGAATATAACATCAGTTATCGGTTTATAGTGTGCACGATACCGTCCTAAATACCTCCACCCAATCTCGGCATCATAAACAAAAACAGTCGTTGCGAGGTCAGCATCGCATGTGGCGAGGTACTTCGAATTGTGCGAAAAAGCAATATGTGTCACCGCGTCCCTGGCGTATCTAAATGGTTTCTCAAGTTCGTCTTCCAGCGAGATGGTGTCAAGAATAAAAACAGACCCGTTCATCATACCCACTGCCATTTGTAAGCCCGACTTGTCAAACGTAAGACATCTTATATTGTTGCCCTTGTTAAAAATGCGAGTCACAACGCATTGTTTGGTTTCATAGTTCCAGATCTTCAGCAATCCAGAATAGCTACCGATAGAAATCCACGGTTTTGTTGGGCAAGATGCCAGAGCATGGACAGCTGCATCATGTTCATCCAAAATCTTTGTGAACTGTGTTCCATCAGCCAGTACATTAAATATCTCGGCATTCTTTGTGGAAACACTAAAATCTTTTACGATAAATGCATTGGATGGAATTGTTGCATCCTTTGGATAATTCTTCGTTTCTGCTAACACTTCGACGTCAAACTCTGGATCATGCTTGAACGAGATCGATGCCACAGGCCCTTTGTCAGATTCCTTGTACCAGTTTATCAAATTCAGACTTGAATCATAGAATTTAACGTTGCCAGTTACGTCTCCCGTAACAATGTAATCGTCTGTTTGAGTCAGCGTTGTAATGGCACGATCTTGCATTCGTACAAGCTTGAGCGCTCTTTTATGGAAGGAAATTTCCTTGCCGCCATTTTTACTCGGTCGTTCTGGGTCCCAAACAACCAAGTTTCCTTGTGATGTTCCCGTCAAAGCCTGTCTGGAATTTGTCTGGAAAACAGATTGGGTGTATAATCCAACAGCACGGTTGAACACTTCATCAGAAAGAAATGGAGCGTGGAGTTCCAACTTTCCAGATGACCAAGAGTAAAAGAGCACTTGAGTCTCACTGTTCGTTACAAACTGTTCGTTGTCATACGGATGAAACTGAACAGAAGTTTGTACACCATGAGTTTTCCCTAAATTGACGGAGCATATTGGAATTGAGATGGATGTCGTCCAATCCCAAACGCTTATCATTTGATCGTCACCAGCCCCAACTGTAATGATGTGTTTGGCATCGGCTGACATTGCTATGGCAATAGTACCTTTTTCGTTGCCGACATTGAACACTGTCTGGACAGGAATTCCAGTGTAAGAATCCCAAACGATCACAGAACTATTTTCACCTTTATCTGCAGTGACCAACCACCTTTTATCACCACTGCAAGCGATGCTTGTTATTGAATTTGCATGACCAAGAAGTAACTTCTGAAAATTGTTTTCAAAATCGTAAATGACACCTACATGGGAAGACACATAAAACACGAGATTCCGTGTGTTGTCACTGAGATTCAGACAACCTATGTGGCGATTGAATCCAAAAGTCCAATCAAATCTGAGCGGCTGAGTCTGTTCTTCCTCTCGGAATGTTTGCAGAATATCTCTTGCGCTTGCGTTTTCCACTACAGACTTCTCTTGTGAATGGGTTTCCACTTTTTCCTTTTCGCCATCTTCCCTACTCACTGCTACTTCAGGCGTTGGAGGTTGTTCTTCAGTATCTGCTCCATCTACTCCAGCAGAAGGTTGAGGGAATGAAGCTGAAGGTTCGATGACATTTTCAGGATCCTCATTTCCCTGTTTCTGATCTACTTCAGCATCACCTCCTTCTGTCATCACATCCTCTTTTGATGCTAGAACTTCTTCCTCATTCTTGTATGCATCTTTTCCTGGGTCAGATTCTTCCTTCTTTATGTGGTCATCCTCCTGATTGATATCTTGTGATTCGTCTTCCGTATGTTCTTCTACAGTGCCCTCTTTCTCAGGAATTACTGCTTCTTCTTGATTAGACAGCACAGCCTCATTAGCATCTTGTTCTTTGTCTGGTTCTTTATCAACTTCCTTATTTTTCTCCTGACCCTCTTCTCCAGCTGATTCCTCATGTTCTACAACTGGTTTAATTTCTTCATCAGTGTCCGGTTGGTCATCTTTTTTCTCAGCTTCTGTTTTTTCTACCGTTTCTTGTTTTTCGCTGTCATTTCGTTCTATGTTTTTCCCAACAGAATCTTCTGCGTCCTCGTTCTCTTCGATGGTCGTCTCAGTTGCTTGGCCAGTATCCTCTTCTTTTTCTGACATATTTCATATATGCTACACCTGAAACTTGAATAATTGCTAAAAACTAGCACACTTGACAAATGAATATATTCGAAGGTAGCTGCGTTTTAATTCGTTACTATGACAACAGAATTTGCAATAGAGACACCTTGTGGCCATTCACGCATGAATAAATTATTTATCATTTAACGGTTGAGTAGTTTTTCGATATTCGATTTGTGATTTTAAAGAAAGGTCGCTTTGGCTGACTAGCTGCCTGGCCGGCTGGTTGGCAGGTTTGCTTTACAGTTCGTCATATTGGTTTGCACTCAGACAACGTGAGTATCGCGGTGAACAGGAAATCGTCTGTATTTACCTGTTATATTTGTTGAAAGTACTCTACCCGGTCTCCGTTCGCTTGTAAATTTAGGCCATTAGTCGGATGTATTGGCTATTACCAATCCGTAAAATCCAGCCAGGGAATGGTAGTACCGTACTGGAGGGGAAACTATCGAGCTTTTATAAGCTGTTAGTTTTTTTTATTCTTGTCGTTGCATAGTTGCGAATTAGGTAATACTTGGATTCGTTAGTAGCTTTTTATGGTTAATTATTTGTCCGATTTAGAGTTCAACTTGGTGGGTACGAAAACCGACAGACACCTGGAAGGTCGGTGATATAATTATTAGAATTAATCGTCTTTGTCACAGTTTTTCTTGAGAACCCGTTTTTTATGAGTCAGGAGATAGATTTGTGCTCCATAAGAATACGGGAGAGTGAAAAATGTGCAAAATTATTCTGCAGGAGTAGGGGTTGGTGTTAGGGATTAAACAATGGATCTTTTATTTTTGCATTTTTTATGTGATACTAAAATAAGTCTTTTTCTTGGGAATTTACCTCACTGTTACACATACATTTTTTTGTGATGTTAAATTTAGTCAAGTTATTATTTTGGTTCTAGAAATTCTGTACCCTTAACTGGCATTCCCTTTATCTTGATTTCTGATCTTCATGTGTGAGGTCTTCGCACATTGATCGCTAAATCCTAATCGGTTTACAATGAATATTCATTAATCATTTAAGCAGTACTTATTTTTCCTTGCAGCATATGTGCCTTTGGCACTTATTAATTCATAATCGAACTGTAAGGAAAATGAATCAGAACAACAGAAGAAAACTGATCCGAGTCGAGGTGGTCAGTGCAGAGAAAAGAAGAATTCCATCAAAACATTATGTATGTGTTCAATGAATTTACTAATTAACATTCTTGCATTGAATTACACTCCTGGATTTTTTATGAAATTTAATGTTTAAAATGTCATTTTAGTTTTGTAAATAAACCAACATAAATAAATAGCTAGTAGTACAACTACATGAGGGCTAATGAAGTAATATGCAATGAATTCATTATCACCTATCCCATTTGCATTACCTACCATGATATCTTATGTAACTTGAATAATGCTAATCAATTACTGTTTGATCATGTGTTATTTTAAGCCATTACAACTGCTTCCTCTTTCATCAATGAGCTGATATTACTGTAGCATGTGGATTTTGTAAACACTAGCAAATTTAATGAACTGTTCCATTTCTACTTCCTTTCGAAAATAGACCATGAATTGGGGGAATAATTTATTGAGAATGAAGCAGTAGTTTGTGTGATGACAGCGTAACCTAAACAAAACAAATAAGATACCGCCGTTGTGTCCTGTAGGAATTTCTGTTAGGTCCTGTGAGATTTCATTGCGTGCGTGTTACTTGTACCTAGATTAATTTGGTCGCTTACGTTATCTTTTCTCAGGCGTATGTGATCAAGGTTGTGTGGAACGATGAAACTGAAACGACAATCTACAGAAGATACAGCAAGTTCTTTGATTTCCAAGTACTGTCTCATCAGAAAATTTGTATTGGAAAATAGAGCTGTGAGTGGTACTATCATTTTAATTGTTTTTGTTTCTTCAGATCATATTACTAGAAACTTTCCCGTATGAGGGAGGTCTGAAGGAACCTTCTGCCAGGATAATACCATTCCTTCCCGGGAAGATATTGTTCCGAAGAAGTCATGTCCGTGATGTTGCTATGAAAAGATTAAAACCTATTGATGAATATTGCAAGGTAAATATTCCTTTGTAATTTAGTATTAGTATTCGTTCAGTAGCTCGGTCTTCAGACTAAGCAATATGTAACTATCAGAGTACCCAAGTGTTCTTCAGGTAAAAAGATGAATATTGAGATTGCTGCCCTTGTGGAGATTTTTCGAGGACTGTAAACTTGACCTCATAAGGCATTTTACAAAATTGACTAAAAATATTTTACCTTCGTCATAGAAATTGTCAATATATGTACTTAAAAACCGGCGTCCATACTGTTGATGTGTTTACGTCATAAAGTTTCCACTGAGGAAGTAATACTGTTGAATATGGTCATTGATTTGATGATGTCATCACTGGCCCATATATTAGTCATTTTCTGAGAATTGAAATACTATTGTGAGGGCAAGAGTTTGTCCTCTTATCTTTGTTAAGATCTAACACTTGGTCATCACGCACTGTTTACTTAAGCATTTAATTCTTCCTTACATATTTTACTGGTCTTTCTCAATGCAATAATTTGACTCAGACTTTGCGAATGAATCACCATGTTTGTCATAATGGCTTATCGCCATATAATGAACCTCGCTGCCTAATTTGAAGTTCCTTTGACTTCTATGTAATGAATATTCTCACGAACGGTTAGTTCTTACCGCACAGTTGTCGAATCAAGTTTAAATTTGAAAACTTGATCTTGATTGCTTCCTTAGCTTTATGTATCTTTCTCCTTTGCAGGCGCTGATCCGGCTTCCGCCCACCATTTCTGAAAACGACCACGTGCTTGACTTTTTTGAGACTAAAAGAGAGGACATAAATCCTATTAGAGAGTGAGTTGTGTTTTCTGTGTTGTGTAATAATATTACATATAACATGGTTTGGGCATATGAAATAATATATGCATAGATATGAATTATTGTAGTTCAATATTGTATCCATGGTTACTTCGAATATCAGTCCAACATCCTCTTTTTCAATGTTCAATACATCCATCCTGATGAGCATCATAATTCCACTGTCATGTTAGAATACAAAAATATTTATTCAATGTGTTGGGCTTACATTTTTTGACACAAACTGCAATGTTAATCCTTGTGTGTTGAAAGATTCGCTTGTGTCATTTACAACAGCATTATTTATTATCACCATCTGTGCTCAGCATACAGATATTCCATGTGTATAGGGAAAAACGAATCACTGTTTATTTTGAATATTAAACCACATTCTTCATCGTTCTTATAATTTAGGCAATATTTATTAGCTTGATCTTGTTAGTAGACTCTTGTTGTTGTACCGTTGTTGTGAATCAAATGTATTTATGACACTAATAAGGTAAGCGCTATTAAAACAAGTCATTTTACGGGAATAAGTAGTTTAGATTTTATAGGTATGAGCTCTACTGAACCTATTTGAAATGGAACAGTACAGGTACTGTTCTAGAGTCTTGGCAAATATTACATTTTGTGATAAATCATTCGATCAAACCAGAAACCAGAATTTTCAGTTCGCTATCGATCAATACCACTCGTATTTATCACATGCACGAATGCATGAAATATGACGAAAGCAATTTACATTAGAATCACGAACACTGCCTCCGATTTTGATCATAATTTACATAACCTTTTTTTTTTAGTGATAACCAACGGAAAAAGAAAAATGAGGGTATGATGATTTTTATATAAATTATTTTTTAATTTTAACATCACTGTTTTACGTGTTAATATAATGGTTGCGACTATTAATCATTCTTATTGTCATTTAAAACCATACCCAACATTTGATTTCAACAACTTTAGTGCTATGGCAGCTAATGGAAACTTACCTCATTTTTCTATATTAAAAACATCTCTTTAGTAAACTCTCATCTTTCTAAAAATTATTCTATATAAGGGATAATCATGAACAAAGATTGTCAGCCGATGAATTAATAGTATATAATTATACTGAGAAGAAATCAGTGTATATGTTTTTCACACTTTCTGGTGTAAATTTCTAAGAATTTTCTTGAACAACATCGTTTGATTTTAATTTGAGAATTTCTTCAGTTTTTGAACTAATCAGTCATCGTGTACTTACAAGCCTTGGCGTCTGTTACGTCTGACAAAAGTCACTCTCTCTTCCTTATTTTCGTTTTTACTTTTATTTTCTCCGTAAATCTCCCCAGTCTTAAGATTTCGGACGGTCAGACGAACTAAATCTTTAGGTGAGTCAGCCTGTGCATTTCTTGTTGCCTGTTGTGATCTTATCACTCTGTGCTCACCCTAACATGTGTGTTTATTATTTTTTTTATCACTTGTTTTTTAATTCCTGCCAAGATAATATCATTGGAATGAGTGGGCATGTGGTGTGCGTTATATTTGTTACATTTGTAACCGTTCATAAGTGGGGAATACGATGAATGGTGTTATCATTGAGTATTTGCCACAAGTAGTGTTTATATACTGAGTAGGCTAGAAATACAGTCATTTTTGACAAGTAAAGATAATAAACAGATTCATTTCAAAATTCAACTGTTACTTTACAGTGGAGTACACTATATTCCATTCATTTTGAATTACCTAGATCGAAATCAACATCACTGAGACTTCTGGTACTTTTTTGTAACGCATAACTGGGTTACTATAATTTTGAAAAACTAAAAGAGGGCAAATCACGGTACTGTTTTTAGGAATATTGTTTATCGTCCGAGATAAGCTGGTTGGAACTTTTGTTCAATTCAAAAAGCACTTGCAAACCTTGTTAAACATAACACGGACAGTGCCCGAAGTTTTTAGCTCATCCAGATATAATTATCATGGTGTTTTGGTTACTGTATTATTGGAATAATCCTTAAATTATGGTAGATGTAATTTTTATGTAATTTGTGAAATTGTTCAAAGTTTAAAATCTTAAACATAACTTTTGCTAGTGTAAATGTCATCCATGAGCCTAAATTTGTGAAGAACAACCAGTATATTCTTGATTTGAAAAGTTTTGTATTGCAATCAATCAAAGCAGCACTAACTTGTCGGATGAGAAAATAATTTTTCACATCTTATAATTTTTTCAATGCGGAAAATATTATTTCTAAATAACTTTTACCTGATAAAACATGATAAGTTACATATTTCAATTGTTCATCAAAACACTCCTTTCAATAAATACATGGTACACATATAATCATTAAATAAATTACTATGTCAATTAGTATATTACCATGATGTGAAATGATTGAGAGCTATAGGCTTTGTAGACATAAATCAATGGTGGAAAAAACAGTATGTAGAGGAATGAGTTTACTGTTGCTTTTTCAAAAATCATGTGAGCAGGACTAACATTACGTCATTCGTTATTTATTAGGATAAAGCTTTGTCCTTTCCTTAGATTTTGACTAGTGTTACATACAGTGTTGATATGCATAAAAAAACTTTGCATGCCATTGTTTATTTAGTTTGTGTTGGCACTAACACTGTTATCATTGAGGTTGTGATCCTAACACGGGCATTATTTATTTTGGAAGCAATCCTGTTTTCTATAACACTAACCGATATATAAACGTTGTTGTGATAAAGTAGCGATGAACTAATTCAAAACTTTATTTTAACAGCAGTACTGACAAAATTTTATGTACCGTAATATCTTCAAGTATATTACTGTTACGAAAATGAAATATTGGGCCATTAAGGTTAGGTTTTAAAAACTAAACAGGATATATAAAAAGTTAACTCGATTTGTAGCTTTTTCTGATCTTTCATCTGCGAATAAATCCATCCCTAATCCCTACAAGTTATTCATATACTTTCAACATCCATTATATTGGTTTTTAAATTACCCATTGGTGCTCATTGCCATATTTGAAATCATTTCCATCCTTGCATATCACTGCGAAAACATGTTTATGTGTACATGTCGGTGTCTGGCAACATGATTACTATCTATATCATTGTAAAAGCATTCACGATCAATACAACAGATTGTTTTCGCATGTCTTGACATTGAACCGTAGACTTTACGATCAAGGAGGAGAAACCTGTAAATAATTGATCATAATGCGGATATCCGATTCCGTATTATAATGTTGTGTCAGTCTAACTTCCTCACCATGTCTGTCTGATACAATTCTGAATCCCATAACTCATTCGTTATGTTCTTATTTTTAGAATTGGACACTGCATTTTACTCACACACAGTACTTCCTGTTAGTGTTGTATTATAGTTAACTGAACAATTTTATGTTGGAATGTTTTTGTTAACATATCCTTGCATTCATTTGTCTTGGTCAGAAGCTGTTTTCGTTTCTGGATTTGACTGTGTGTTTTGAACTGAATTGCAGCAAAAATTACACAGTATGTTCATGTATTTCAGACATTGGTGAAATATCGGGACCAATACTCCTGGAACAGTACTTAGCTATTGCCGACTACATAAGCACTCAACCGAAGGAACTCTCCATTTATGTCGACCAGTTGTTAGAAGTTATTGAAAAGAATGAAAATGGTGATTTGCGTAGTTTTAAATAGCCTTAATCATACTTTCTACACAATTTGGCTACTGGCTCGCGTCAATAACCTATTGCATGTATGAACTTTTAAATTATTGAAATCTGATTCTATCGAATGCTCATTCTTTGTATTGGCATACTCCATGGTCAACAACACTTGTTTAATGCAAGAGCGATGTGTGATAAACTTCTGTTGTTCAAGTAACACAACATAAGAACATAAATTACACCTGTTTTTATATGGTGTACGGAAATGTACCGGGTGACGGGAATGTTACTAGTAATGGGAAGTTTCTAAAATACGATAGTAATATTTTAATTTGCCAGTATAGTTGTGACAGCTGCAAATTGCATGTTAAAGTGATAGTTTAGCCACCATTAGTATGGTACATGGTATTGAGTAGGCAGTGGTTTCTTGAAATCTCTAGCCGTTCTTGATTGACATGTAGAGCTACTGAAATTGGTCAAAGAGGTAGCTAAGTATAGTTGTATAAATATGGAAATATGACTGCGGTAGATCCTGTATGACTTCCTTTGCATCGATGCATACTCATGCCAGCATTATTTGAGCTTGCTTCATGTGATTATTACCAGTCATAGTAGGGTCAGGTCATAACCAACTCCCACTTGTTACAATGCTTTATGACTAATTTTTCTGCTTTGCCTGAATAACCATGATTGTTCTTTTGAACCTGTCACCAAGGCTCCTAAGTGAAGCCCTCTCTGAATATCTGGCTCGTTTATGGTAAAATATATGTTTCATCTATATTGTTTGTTTTCAGGATGGTGGTTCGTTAGTAATGACGAAGGTGAACGAGGTTGGGTTCCAGGAGTTTATCTCCAAAAGCCAGATGGATCCGATGAAGATCTGATCACCAAACAAGCAGAAATTGGCCAAGGTAGAGAACTTTTCCAGCATCTCCAGGATTATGAATATCCAATTGTACATCGCTAATTAAGCGCAAAATGTTTTTATAAGCTGAATGAACTGTTTTTCTATTAAATCCTCCATTCAAAATTTAATTGAAAGTTTATATTTGTTCAAGTTAATGAATATAAGTGTTGCTCTAAGTCTAATGAGACAGAAGTTACATTGTATTTCATAACTATATTGATATCTATATTGGTCAGTATTGAATACATAACCTCGGTTGTTCTGGCAAAATAGATAATCCATAATCACGTGCTGGACACTAGGTGGTGTATCTGTATTTTTATCAGTAAAACCATGCGATTTTGACTTTATAATATTGTAAGTGGGTTTTGCATTGCTGTATGTTTCAGTGGCAATGAGGTACATTGTAGTGGATTGTATTGAGTGTATGAATACCGTCTTGTATTGAATTACTGATAGTTGTTATGTGTTGCAGGCGAGCATTACATCAGTATTCAGCCCCACAATGCAGAAACGACAGACGATATAAGTTTTGGATCCGGTGCTGTGGTGGAAGTCCTGCAAAAAAATCTTGAAGGCTGGTGGCTGATCAAGTATGTTCTTGGCTAGAATAAAAACATATTTGGATGGGATATGTTTGTGTTCAGAGTTTTATTTTCTATTATACTGTTATCAATTTTAGCTACAATGGCAAGCAAGGTTATGCACCTGCGTCCTATCTCGAGAAAGCTCACGAATGGGTTCAGGAGAACAACAGAAGACCATTGCACCCGATTTTGACCGATTCCAAGCAACGTCATAGTCTTCCGGCAAATAGTTTATCGACTATCGCTAGTCCAGGACCTCACATACTGCATTCTGGAGGTTTGTCTGTGACAAATAATTCAGTTGATACAACTAATGGATTTGCAGTCAAACCAACAGGTACCTCTCACCATAAGAGGAAGATTTTTTTCCGAGTTATAATCTAAATTAATATCTAAACTTGATACTCTTGCTTCTCTTTATTGGTGATTTTCATATCTTTAGTTCCTCCTGTACCAGTGTTGAAAAAATGGGCAGTGAAACCTCCTCCGAAAAAATCCTCTGTAAAACGATTGCCCCCTAAAAGGCCAGACGCACCGCCACCTCTCCCGCCATATGCCAAGACAGAACCAACATACGAATACATGACAATTGCTTCTTTTGATGCCAGCATCCCAGATGGTGTTAGTTTCAATTCAGACAAGAAAGTACAGGTTTGTCTAAATAATTCGAAATCGTAAGAACTGAAGAAAAATGGTGGATTGCTATATTAGGACCACTGTATATTGGGACATCTAGTAATTCAGGAAAAACGTTGAAAATATGTCACTACTGCCTTTTTGCAGAGTCCTAACTATATTCTCATTTAACTGGCATTCACTGCATAATCTATCGAGATGGTAATGTGCACCTCTATAAGGTTTTTTATTCTAGCAATAAGATGATGATTTCGAATTTTATATATATCGACTTGTATAATTGCTGACAGCTCTACAATTCTTCACACCTGCTGCATAGCTATGAATTTAAGTTTGTTCAAATTTTACTCAGGTATTGGAAAAATCTCCTGGTGGTTGGTGGTTCATTGAAATAGAAGGTAAAGAAGGATGGGCACCTGCATCTTACATTGAAAAGAAAGAGAAGCCGAAAGTTCCTCTCCCACAAAGACCCGGGCCCCCAAAATTATTGAAGAACAATTCGACCGGTAACATGAATACAAACAATTCTGACGATTCCAGAGTCAAACCCCCATTTGTTCATCCGACACCTAGCCCGATGTCATCAATTTCTTCTTCAAAAAGTCAATCTACTATTTCTCCTGCAAAAAGACCTCTTCCTCCTATTCCCGTTTCATCAAGCGTCGTTATGTTTCCGGAATCCAAAACTTACGAGGAGGTCATAAGTACTACCATCGAAGAAGAACTTCCCATCTTGAGAGCACCTCCTCTTCCTCCATCTCAGTCACAGAAAATAAAAGCCAAGGTCCCAGGGAAACCCATTCCTATAGCTGATAAACCAACAAACGAGATGAACGGACAAATTGCCAATGTCATGGCCGATATAAGAAGCCGACTCAAACCAGTCAAACAAAACGATATTAAACTTGCTGCCAGAGAAAATCCTACTCCACCTCGCCCCCCTACCAAGCCAGGAAGCTCTGAAGCAATTAAACCGATGCTTCCAAAAAATACACTTGCTTTAAAGAGGGGATTCGGGGCCAATAAACCTGAAATTCCACCCCCTATCACTGAAAATAAGGATATTTCGGATAAAGCTACTACTGCCAGACTGCCAAAGTCTCAAATTCAGTTACCGATCCATCCAGTGACAAATTCTCCTCCGAAAATTCCAGCGAAACCGAAACGAATGATATTGAATAACGTGACTCCAATTCCACGCAATGTGCAGTCGTCAGATGACGGGGCGATGGTCGATTTCAGGAGCGTACTGAGATCACGTCAGAACTCGCAGTCTATCGACTCGAACGGAGTTGGCCGCTCAAAATCATTCAACTCTGATAAGTTCATTGAAACTAAGTCAAAAATTCAGCAGGACAAGCCCCCCATCGTGCCGAAAAAGCCAAACAATATGGCATTGCGACCTCCTGTACCACCAAAAATGAAGGGTTTGGAGAGCACCACTGCTGAAGGAGCAGAAATTGTAAGTAGAGAAAAAAACAACAATGAAAAATTGTCAAATGTCACGAAAGCTCCTTGGCTCAATGGAAATAAACCGGTGTTACGGAGATTCCAGTCAAACAATTCAAATTCTAATGTGCCTCCCTCAAAACGGAAACAAGAAATAGTAGTTGGTCACCTTCGAGTTGAACTTACCGCTCAACCTGACCGCAGTACAAGCTTTCCAAAATTCGGCTTGCGAGGTTCCCCTGACGGACAGGTTGATGATAAATTTGAAGATGGAAAGCAAACTAAGTCGAAACATTTACAAGTTAATACGAGTTTTAGTAATCAACTCAAGTCAGTTCTGAGTAAAAATTTGGTTTGTGAGGACTCCAAGTCTTCTGCCTTTTACGTTGCCATTTCCGATTACCAGGGTTTGGAAGAGTGCGAGATATCGTTCCAGTGCGGTGATGAAGTAGAACTATTGAACGAAGGAGAAAACAATTGGTGGTATGTGAAACTAGAAGACAAAGAAGGCTGGGCTCCATCAAGTTTTTTTCGTTCCCATGATGAGGAAACAGTTTGGTGTAAGCCTGAAAAAAAAATTGTACAGGACGCAGAAGACAAGGTATCAGATATCTCGTACATAACACCGGATCATGACGAGATATACAGTGAAATAGAGGAACTATACAGAGTTGTGGCAAGATTTGAAGCTGAAGATACATCGATGTTAACCATAGCAGACGGCGATGAAGTAAGAGTGTGTGACAGAGCTGAAGGGGGTTGGTGGTACGTCGTACTGGTTACCGGCGACGGAGAAGGATGGGTCCCGAGCAATTACCTCGAGAAAATTTGATCCCCTAATTCTGATTCTGAATATTTGTCCGTTCAACATCGTGGTGCTTTATTTCCATGAATATGTTTTCTAGAAAGAAAACTTAATCAAATCAAACTGCTTTCTTGAGTAAATCATTTTTGTAACCCTGTGGCATCAAGCACAGCAAATTAGCTTCTGTGTTCAATGATGATGCCTTTTTGCATTATTTCCTTATACACAATATAGTTTTACTTTATTTATAACCTTTTTTAATGTGTCAAATTAGAATTACTGTAGTTAGCGTAGCTGTTTTATTT
The DNA here is from genome assembly GCA_013436055.1 of Halocynthia roretzi. Classification (NCBI taxonomy): domain Eukaryota; kingdom Metazoa; phylum Chordata; class Ascidiacea; order Stolidobranchia; family Pyuridae; genus Halocynthia; species Halocynthia roretzi. Next base: position 32,435 of record QRAM01000397.1, read on the forward strand.
TCAGTATTAAATGTATTTTGTGAATTTTACAGTCAATCAAGTTATTTTCTCCCATTTGCAATCGTCTTGCTATTCACTGCTGTGATCATTCACACTTATTCATGTATCTGTAAACCTTATAGAACAATTGTAGTGAATTTATAACTGATGCCATTACTGTCTTTCACCAAACTCTGAAGTTTTTAGTATCGTTGTTCTAAACTTGCAATTCGCAAATTTGCAAATTCAATTCATTGTTGCAAATCTCGTGGTTCAGAGTACTCGTATCCAAACATTTTACCCAGTTATCAAGCACCATACCATAACCAGTGTCATGTAATCATACTATTTTAATCATTTTTATGTCAGTGTCGATATAGCTCGTGTGTTTTTTTACTGTTACACAAAGTTTCCATATGATGAACGCTGCTTTCTGTCATCTGCTTGATGTTTGGGATTTTTTCCTTATTTATGTAGCAATATAAATAGACTGCTGGTGTCTTTCCCTATGTATTTTCTTCAACAAGTTGCAATAATGTTCTCATTTTACCTGGCAACAGCCTTGTTATAAAGGTTTCTCTTGTACTACTCCTAAATCACACCTCATTTGTTGCATTACTGACTTGGTCTTCAATTTGCTTCAGATATCATCCTTTTAATAACAAAGAATTTGATAAGCATGTAGTTGGTTCCGTGAGCTGATAATATATTTTGTCAAGTTATTTAATATTAACACTCGTAAGGTGCAACAAAAATTTTAGATCTAAAGTCAGAGCATTTCAGTGATGCAGCATATATCATTATGTACCTGAATGTATAACCTACATTGCGATATATCAGCCTTCGTGGTCCAATCTTTCTTTGATAAAATATGAATTTTCACACAAGTAGGAGTCGTCGAAATTCGTCGCTGTAAATGTATATGAGATACAAGCTTGAAGTAGCTCTATGCTCAAATTACTCCGAATAACCTTTTTGATTTACTTAAACTTTCCACAGAATATTGATTATGATATTAAGGGATTTTGTGTGTGAATTTTATCTATTATTGAGTAAGTATTAATCGATTTACAAATAATATAAATCAATCTACACACCAGCGCTATCGATACTAGGGCGACTAGAACATCGCTGGTGTTTTTGGAGATACGGCAATATCGAATTAGAATGATTGGAATGTTCTTAAAATGAAACCTTGTACAGCACTGACGCTATAGTACTGAACTACTAATAATTCCAATACTCTTGATTGCCTTGGTGAAATGAAGTCGTGCCGCCTGAGAAAAATCCCGAAATAAATGATTGTCAATGGAGAAAATTATATTATTAATCTGGTCGGTTTAATTGCCAATCAGTGCATCACGATAATTATTTCCTCGTCGATTCAGGCGCGAATACAAGTTTCTTCATGTATTTCTAATTGTTTTCTATGCTGGACTTATTCTGGTTTCGTGCCGTGTAACTGAAATGTAAATGTAGAGCGTTATCGAGTCGGTGGTATACAGTTGTTTAGCACAAAGAATATTGCCCATACGTTATACTGGGTAATCGGAAAGATGATTTAGATGTGTTAAGAAATATATCGATGTAGTGTAAAGTATAACTTAGTATTCTATGAAGATTGTCGAGGAGAAGTCGTCTGCATCTTCCATAAGGTAAATTTTATTCATTTCACTTCATTTTCATGTTTCACAGCATTGCAAAGTTGTAGTTCAATGTACGAATCAGTCTGTAGGTAGGCCTAGAACTATCTCCTAGTTTATCATAAGAGCAGTTAGGATTTAGAATAATACTGATAACCGGAAATATAAATTCTCTTGTGGTAATAGAAACATGTAGGAAGTTGTCTGCAATTCAGTGTTTTTGAATTAATATAATATTGGCCGATATGTGTGTTATTATTAGCATGGACTAGTTAAAATGCTCCATTTTGACTGCTGTATATTCAAGTATATGCTTAACCTGTCCTTTAAAAAATACAAAGAACTTATAAATTGCTAAAATATTGGTAGCGGTTGCGTCCAAATGTTCACGTCTGTTGCAGATATTCTAAATGTCGTTAACGCTATGTAAGAAAATAAAAACGTGTAGCTTTAACCCCTCTTTTTTAGCTTAGGTATATTAAAACTCCTATGAACTTGCCTGTAGTGAATAACCTCGTGACATTTGCGCACCTTGCTAGGCTAATATCTAATCACTGCTCAAATACAGAAGTGCAAAGCAAACGACATAGTTTACGCTTATGACAAGGCTGTAGCGTAACTATAAACACACGATATTTGTGCACCTGGGACAACCAATGATCCGAGTTCAAAAGCAGCTTCCTAATGAAACGTGAACATAATACACAAACATGGGTATTTGTTTAGTGCACGTGTGACTAAGCCATACATTCCAGATTAGATCGTAATTGGTATTCTTTCTACTCGCCGCCAGCGGCGCCAATGTGCTAGAATTTTGCAGACGGTGCTTGTTCTCTACGTTTCAATGTTCAAACTTTAACAATATTAAATGGGGTAAATGAAAAATGGAGTGGAATTAACATTTGTTAAACGTCTATACCGTATTTCTCTTTGACACCCCTGAAATGTTCTAGACAGTGCGTGTAGGAAAATCGAGTCCTTTACGTCAGAAGATGGCATGTTTGTGAACTGATTAATTTTGTTGCTGGAATGTTATGCTTTGGAGATGATGAACCCATTGACCCTGCTCTGTTAAAATGACGACGTTGTTTATCACTTCCATTGCCGTTCTATACCGTACCCTTTTCTAAAATCAATTGCAATGAGTTGGTAATGATATCATTGTATAAAAATCTCAATTTTCATCCCCAAGGTTATAAGGTTACCTCTCGTTACCACTATCGTATGTCTGTCTTTCTTCCCAAACTGTTACAGGTATCAATATGAACTGTTTTCTTATATGTCTCAATTCTTAATGATATCTTTCCGGTTGAGACGCCTTTCGAATCCTAGTATCAAATTCTGACCGCTTTATTTGAATTGCATCAGACGTTGTCAAGTTGATGGGCGCGGAGATGACAATATCAGCCGTGAGTCCGGATTAGGTCCACTCATATTACCCCTTGGGCGGTGACCCCCCACTCGGCGTACCCTATTTTCCTCAAGGTTTATGTGGAGGTTAAGTGGGTACTTCAATATACATCATTGTGATATCACGCCATTGTTATATGACACCCGGGCGATTTCGTGCGTCCCACCTGTCTATTGAGTGGGGGATATGATACGTAGATAAAAATATCAATAATGTGTTTTGGCTTGGCTGCATTTTTTTTAAAGTTTTATGATTTTCGTGCACAATAGAATTGTATGAAAATGATTGATTCCATAATAGCGACCTCCAGCGGTTCATTTTATTGTTTTCTTAGAAAAGTAGTTACCAATAACAGTAAACACTAAGCAGTTGATTTAATTGGAATACGGAAGGAGGGGGAGGTGATTTAGCATAACGTGGAAGCTGAGAACCACTGACTTAGTTGGTACATACCTTAATTTCATTGTACCATTGAGCATAAAAATAATATGGTATCACATTCTTGACTTTGCGTTCCCCAATTTGTCAACATTTTTTTCACCTTGTCTCCTATCAAAGTCACCCTTGTTGTTGTATTGTCTTCAAAATTTGGTTCCCATGATCCCATGCTACAAACGACTTGTCATTTTCGCACAAAAGATTGATTGTGAACCGGGGTCATTGCAGCTGTTTGATACATTAATTCAATTTTAATACTTCGTATCGCATTGCGAGCTTAGTAATATATACTATGTGAAACTAGGAAATAGTTTCTCACACGATTGCCGATTGACGATTCCCCTTTGAAAATATTGAAAAATATTTTCAAATAATTGCAGTTGAACCTTATCTAATATAAACTCGTTTCGCATATTAACAGTTACTGTTATCTTTTCTGTGCGCTTCATCCGTACGAATCGAAATACCAGCGAAGATAGTCGTGTTTTCCTCCAGGAACTCAAAGTATGTAGGGTCTGCGTATGCTGGAAGCACCTTTGTTTATGTTTTACCAAAAATCAAAAAGAACCGCCTAAAACGATTTTTATTGTTCCATCTGCTCGCTGACGTGGTGTTGCAATATTTTGCCAACAAGTCGAAGTGTATATCAACGGTATACATATATGAGTGACATCCGAGTCGACCTTCGGCTCTAAGCTAATACGTTTTCTCTGATTTGAATGCCACCTGTTTCGGCTTTCACTGTAACAAAATTCTTCTGAGGAAAATACGCACCATTTAATTTGGGATCCCCTTTTTATAAAATGGATACAAGCGACACATGCGGAAAAAACTAGAATTGCAATCTTTCCGGGAATACACCAATATGATATAGCTATTCCAGCATAGGGATTCAAAAATTCCCGTTTAAATTATTTTACTTTGATTTCTCTCGTACGTTAAATATTTCGATTTCGCAAAATATAGGGTTTTTCTATTTGCGTTGAAAATTATACGCTTCATTTAGCAACCCACGGTCTCAACCAAAATCTAATTATCCTAATGGATTTTCTTGTTGTCGTTAATAGTTTTTTCCACTCTCTTTGCTCAGGCGCTTAATGGGGTTCTCACCCGCTTTCTTCTCTCGTGAAGATCAAATCCCATAGTGGGTTTCGTTTCGTTTCCCATTATAGGTGTTTAATCAAGCACCTTACAGGTTTATCTATTTCCGTCAGTATAAATGTTTCTTGTTCTCCCGTAGGCCGTAGCTCGAATTCGTGTGTTCGCTGATCTTGAAAACATGGCTTACATAATAAACAGAACTCAGTTGAATGATATAACAGAGCTCTGTATCGTCTCTGACAGTTAAACGAACCGCCTATTTTTGCAGCTTTCATCAACCGCTAAGTTTCGACAAATTTTGAATACACTTTTGTTAGCTTATACTAGCCTACACAGAACATTGTGCTATTCCGATGTCTCATTTTCGGTAAGAGCATGGCAATTTGGTAAAAGGCTGTTCTGTGGTTTGCCTCTTCCCTGGCGTCGAAAGCAAGTAGTTATATTGCATAACAGTTATTTCAGTACTGATACACTTGCATAACAATATGGATTGATTGCTTAAAACAACGAATGTGGTAGTACGTTAGCATTGGGTTTGTGTTTAAATAATACAACTCAAGTTCATTTTCACAAACTTGAATTAGCCTTGCGAATTTAATTCTTCCTGAATATCTTGGGTTAGCGAATTGGCAATCCCCCTTGGGTTGGGTTGATAGATCCTTTCAACTGTGGGAATAGTATACTGACCTTAACCTCCACTAATGCCTCTAAGCCCCAGCTGTCATTTTGGTTTAGGGTTACGTTGATTATACTAAGCCTTGAACAGACGAAAGATTGCTTGAGTGAATAGTGCGTATTACACTTAACTATGTTGATCACGTTGTTTCATTGCTATTAAATAGATCCGTTAGGTATTTATGATTGAAGGTAGATTGACGGTAATTGCTCAGTAGATCTAGTTTGCCAATACTGGATAGGTCATGAATGTATTACCGGAGACCGTTTTTTGGCTGTAGGCCTAATCCAATATGAAGCGAATAAACACCATGAACTACGGTTGTTTAAGCGCATAACCTTGTAATACTACAAAGGAATGCCTACGTAGACTGTTATGTAGTTATGTAAGTGCAGAGACGAACCGCAGTCTTTACCTTTCGTATTATAATGCATTTTTTTCTTGTCGAAACTGCCAGAATCGGCTAATGATTCGCGCCCCGAGACGAGTGCAATATTGAACCGTATTTACAAGTACTAAAACTGCGACGAAATTTGATACTTTAAAAATGATAAATCGAGTTCACCTATCAAAACATCCTTCTGACGATATTCACCTTGATCCTATTTCATCTGTTGATCCTTCAGCTACCAAAGTAGTTAATTAGTCAGTAATTCCCTCGGTAACTTAATTAGACGCATGCTCCAGATTCCGTAATCGCGTTGTTGATACTCGATGTTGCTTTTATCTTTACCTTGATTAGTTTTGTAAACATTTTCCCATGCAGAAAATATTCTTTTGTTGTGTAATGCATACCTAGGATGTTATTCATGTAGTTGGGGAAGGCTTTCCACGCTAAGCAGTGTTGGCTCTCCAGGTTAGCATTGATGGATGAGTGTCGATAAAGTCGAGGTATCCATGGTATTCCTTAAATAGGCCAAGCTGTGATAGTCGACCTTTTTGCACTATTTTTTGCAGTTACTCTTTAAGTGAAATATTGTGAACAAAGTGTTCAATACAGTTTGAAAAATTAAAATTCTAGCTGTATGAATGAAGGTATTTGTTCCTATAGTAAACCCCGATTTACCGGACCCCTCGATTTACCGGATTTCGGTTTTAATGGGAAGTACAAATAACAATACAGTATTTCACATTAACTATAAAGAAAGGATCGGAAAAATCATAAACACCGAAAGAGTACTCCATTAGCTTCGGTGTAACGGGAATGATAGAGTTATTGTACTTCAAACACCGTTATTTACGTATTTATGTGCCTTTATTAAAGTTCACCACCCTTTGAATCAATGATACACTTTATACGCACCGTGCACAAAATAGGAACTATTTATATATATGGTTTATCGGGTTATTATTCTACGTTTTCAAATAGCCGCCTGAAACACCATACAACTTTCACCTTCAATGAACAAGGTTCCTCTGTCAGTACGCTTAATTGAGGGTTCACTTTAGTTAGTTATATACGCAAGGGTACATCTCCTTATAGAAAAGCTGCCAACCTCCCGTCAAGCAATGTAAATCAGCAGGAAGAAGACAAATATCAGGGGGTACGCAATATGAATCTGAATGAAGAGGTTTTTCTGTTTTATCCGATCTGAATGCTATACGTACTCATAGTAGTTTTACTCTTGTAGTTGAGTTGAACGATTTGTTTTTGTTGCTTTGTAGCAATTAGAAACACTTGGTTGAGTCTTGCGCCAAATGACAGTGAAACTGTGCGTTTAATTTAGCATGTAAACTTGCGTGTAACTCATATTTTAGTTTTCTGTATATAATCCTTCACTTTGGCGCACCATTTCATCTTTATCTGTTTATCAACTTTTTTACGCTAGATTTCAGTTATACCATAACAGAGTAAACCTCCTCTGTAAACAGACCACCCAGAAAGCAGTGAAAGTCTTATCCGCATAAATTTGTTTACCGCTTATTGTGTGTTAGGCTTTTTATCAGGGTCGTTTGTTGGGTTCACACAGTTGCAATCGAGTGAAAGTTTCGGAATTTTGGCGCGAGATAAATATTACATAGCTGAAATTCTTGGCAAATCTCTTTAAACCCATCTAAGGCAATCGACTTTTATGGGCAATGCATATGACGGGACCATACATGGTTAGGGAGATTAAGCTCCCTACCTTTACGAGCATTCGATTTTAATTGGGATTCCGGTCTGGTAAATTTCGTATACCTGCTAGATAAGTGGGATGCAGTGTCTATTATCGTTTATATTTCATACAATTTTGAAAGATATGGTTCGACTTTCACTTTCCCACAGTTTCTCGGTCATTAAAGACAAATATACAAACGGCATATCGTGTTCTCAAACCTGCACCAGTACCAATCCACCATGTACTTGTTTTTCTTACTCGCCTCTCAGGAGAAACTTCTTAAACTAACTGATTCCGTGCATCGTACACGACCTTGAGTGAGTCCCTTTACAAGTACAATGTTGCAATAACACAAGATTGATGGCTGTAATCGCCGCCCCCAAACGAAAGTTCAAGTGCATCGTTTGGTATTTCTCCACTTACGCATGATCTCGATTTCTCGAATCGTTATCGTATTCTTTATTCTCTTCCCAAAATTTATTTTACACGTTTTCACTCAGTTCATAAACTCCAGTGAAGAATTGTTTGGAGCTCACGGCTTATAGAGGAATTATCTAGTTTTATGTCGAGTTATACCTCGATATGCAACGTTATTTCGTGTATGTATTTAGCCAGCTGTTGAAGCATCTAATTTGTGTTAGTAATGGTTTTGTCTGTATCTATTGTGTTATTCGAGTGGTGGTGTTGTCACTGTACATATTGTGACAGACTCTGAACAGAGAGTTACAGAGAAGTTTTGAGGACATTAGCACGCGATATATGATGTGATAGGATCAACTTGAAACAAGGTCTGTTGTCTTTGCTCGTTGACAAAACTTGATAGCTGAGACACCGATGCATAAGAATTAAATGCTTAACGTCATTATGTAGAAGTGTTAGACGTAAGAATTTGACTTGGACGAAGAATTATTCTGAGTTCAAAAAACAAACTCAAACACCAAAACAAATTCTTGCAAAGCTGAGTTAGAATCTTGGTACACAATTGGGTGTTTGAAACTTAAAGAGAATTTAAAAATTTGAAGGACTAAAATTTAGCAGTTTCATTCCTACTTGACGGTGTGTGTATAGTAGGAATAGTTCTTGCTCAGATTATCTACTTAAACTCGGGATATTACTACTTGCGAACGTGTCTTGCTCAAGTGGAGAAAATTCGGCATCGATACAGGAATTTCTACATATTTTTCAAAATTCACACCGTAATGATTGATAAGCAAATATCTAAAGCACCTTGCTTGAACTCAATAATTTTCTGTAGGACCGTCTTTAAGTACAAGTCAAATATGATTTAGTGCGTGCTCATGTAAAGGATTAGTGTAAAGCAATTTGGATATGTAGAGAATGAATGTCTGAAAATTTCACGTTTCATATTTATGTAGAACATAATAGTTGTATGCTTATCAGAGTTGCCGGTTTCTAGGAGAAATCGTTGCTAGATAAATATCGCGCAGAATAACTTCCACTTAGAAATGCTTTCACCCCTAGCGGATATCATAACAATCTGATCTGCTACAGATACGGTGCTCATTTTCCTTACTATTTCGTCGTGGTACTTGGTCAGTGGTCTGAACACGTCCAGGGGGCCGTGACAAGGGGAAAATTGTGGGAAAAAAAGGCGAGATTCCTTGGGGAAGGTCGGGTCGGTATGATAGTCATTCATAAAAAGTGTTTATTGGCAACCACAAATTCTGTCTTCTGCTATTCAATATCTTCGTCAGGACAATATTTATCATAAGAATACTTGATTATCTACTGACGTTAGCTCAACTCTCGAACTATACCTAATGCATCCTTGCTCATCACGAAATTACCGATCCCGCCCAACGATTCTTTTCGAAAGCAAGCGGAAATAGAACAGAAGGTTATTTTCCAATTATAGTCTTGAATGGTACATCCCTACGTACTGCCTTCGTTCACCGCACCTCGCGTGGGAAAAGTTTTTTTCCCTTTCGTCAATTATCCGATTAGGAAGAAATCCGCAGCAGGAGACGAAATAGGAGCGATAAATAACATATGCTAAGTTTTTTCGCTCTGTACAGTTAAACTAAATATAGTCTTGAACTATTCACATATCTTTCAGGTCTTCTCATACATAACAAGGTAGCCTTCTTCGCGTGGTCCGAGTGTCAGTTTGTGGGAAAACAACTTGAGTTCAGCAGATCAAAATAGAAATTTATACATAATGGGAATGACGTATTATTTCCGGACGATCTTATCATGGGTATCGGAAATCGCTTAATAATATCCCTTCTTTACTCGCCACCTTAGATTGCAAGTAAACCGGATAACTACCAAAGGAAATCCGGGCAGACTAATCGCAAACATCCCTTCGGCTAGACCAGATGAGTTCGAAGGTTTAAAATTTATGCGAGAGGCAGTTGGTGGAAATCTTCGGTATCTCAGCTTTTACTTTCTGTACAAACTGGAATAGAATTTATTTCTTATATGGCACGTATCTAGTTCAACTTTAGAAACTAGTGGTCCATCATATTGGTATTTAAATTTGACCTCGGAATATATAACTATATGTAATATAGCGACCTCTAATGGTGTCGTATAAACCTAAATTGAATGTGTTATGTAATGTAATGGGTATCGACGCCCTTTAAATCAATATTCAAATTAGGAAACCTTATTTAACCTCGTGTATGTATCCTCGTCTTTCGATTCCTTTTTACTTAACCATTCCACAAAACATTTGCTCAAAATAATCAATGAATACATTGTGAACGCAGACCCTACACCACCACATAATCAGAGATAAATATTTGTTTCAATTACCATTTAGAACCAGTCAATCTACAATCTACAATCTACAATAGTGGAGATGGTCCGTTCTGATTTAGTCTATGACATCATCACCCAGCAGAACAATTTTCTATAAAATTGGTTTTCTTTCCATTGTAGTTCTAGTTTCCCTGTTCGGTTTATGCTATAAGCATTCAATACAACAAGCACTCGAGAAAGTTATGTTCCCAGTCACGGTCATAATCTCCGATGGGTTCCTCCAGATTGAATTGCATTTGATATTGCTTTCATAAAATCACATTCACTTTACTAGTTAACTAAACACATCATAGTTGTTGTCGCACCTCCCCGCCTTTACGACAACCCGGAAAAAGCTGAACGTTGTTATCTCGCCAATCTTCCATTAAAAGCTTTACACCTTGCCCGGTGAAAAAGACTAAGCATTCCACTTTACCATCTGCGAGAACAAAATTAGATTGAATTGTCATATTACATGTTATTGCTCGGTGTTCTCTCGTGTATCTTGCCACCTATGTCGACATTTGTTATCGTTCGTGCCAAACGTTTCCTGAAACAACTCATCTATTGTATAGATATCGCCACGCCTTGTTGTGTTGTATGGGTATCTTTCACCCAGTTCGCCAACATGTTTATAAAAATCATATTACAATATGATAAGTTTTCATAATTTTGTTATATTCTACGTCATATACAGTATTTTGATAATCTTTCAACAAGTTACATGATTGTAAAATTTATCTTTAGCAATAAGATCACCTGCTCAACGCAGAGAGGTCGTCTATTCTTAGAAAATAATAGCCGAGAAAATATGAAGTACATACAGCACATAATTCCAACGTCCTCCTACCTCCTCGGTTGAATTTGATAGTAGTTGGGTGAGGTATCTGTTTCATAACGGTTCTTCACAGGAACTTCGGTTTTGACCAAGGGACGTTCGCAATTTTTTTCCCTCTTATCTTTCTCTGACCACGATCGTTTTCTCTCACAGTAGCGGAAAATTCATTTCCAGATTGAGTAACCAGATATTCAAATCACAACCAAAACTTCACTCAAATATTCACCGACAGTGTCATTAAATTACAGGAAAATCTATTCCAAAAGCCTTCTCATAATTCTGTTTATAAAAATCGAGCGATAATCTCGTCCCTGAGGCAATACTATACTATGAAGCTACTCTTGTTGTGATTATTTATATCCCACATCTATACTTTAGAATTAGATAATTTGCTTTACAGTACCAACACTAAACATGTTTTGTTTCCAGTTGATCAGCGGCCTCCTTGTACTTTTTGTGGTGACCATCTGCACTGGTTTGCAAATTTATTTTACTTAACCTTCCAGTTTGCAATTTCCTACGCAGTTACCTTATTTAATTAACCGTTGTTGCTGATGTTTTTCCAGCTTAATTCACCATAAACAAACCAGTACAAAAGAACTATTGAAATGGTAGCATACCTTTCCGTTATATTGCGGTCCATTGACAATCTCGCTCGCATGTGCCCGTCTAGATTTTGGAACTGTTAACCCATGAACAGAGAAACCCTATGAAATTGTTGTGAATATACTCCAGGCGATTTATTCAATTGAAGATTCTGCTTGTGCAGGATTAGTCAATTTCCTGATGTCTTTCGTTACTTCGATTTAAAGCATGGCGGGTTACAATGAGATTGTGTAGAATGATTACTGTAAAACATTTCTCTTTTTCTTTATCCGCAGACCGCATCAACCATAACAGCAACCCTGTAGCTTAAACTTGTAATTAGCGGTAACGAAGCTTATAGTATGTTGCAGTATGTATGGTTGGTATGTGTCCTGGTTCGGCATAATCGGCCTTTGTAGGCCTTTCCTCTATAGTATGATACCTCATTTCCTATGATTGTTTCGTGGCGTAATGTGTACCGTCTGGTCTTAAGTGAAAAAAGTCCATAGTAATAGTCAGTGTTTTTGATTCTATAAAAAGTGAGGGAACGAAACAGTATCCAGCTCTAGCGATTTTCATAATGGTATTAAGACATTTTTATACTGGTTTATCATTGATCGTTCGAATGGTCTTATTTCAATTGCAAGATCAAGATTTATTTAAAAATTTCTTACTCGTATTTCTTACGGAGTGAAAATAGAAAATTTTCATTACAGGTAATCTCTTTTGTAAGTAGGTGGTTTAAAATTCGAACGAAGTTTTTACTCCATTAGTTTGTCGTCGGCTATTTACACGCTTTCAGTTTTCCGAAAAATTCACTAAGTGCCCGCTAATTCCGAGAAGAAGCCTAAATTTCGGAACTTTTCGGATTGTAAAATTTCGAAAAAGTAATGATTCAGTAATATCTGACGTGGTCCATGTCAATTACCATGTCACGGAAGCTGTCGCCATGCCGCCCGTTCTTGTTCCTTTTCGTGCACAATCGAGTCTTTCATTAGGCTATGTATACTATCTATATACAGTACCAAAAATTGATATTTTATGTTGGTGTTGACATTTCCGAAGTGACCCGAAGGAAATTAATTTACATGTTCCAGTGACCAGCGTTTAGTTATGTTCTTTCAAAACCTACTATTCCCCAGACCAGCGCAGGCAGACCTCAGCGCTCCTCCTAGATGATAAAGCTTATGAAGTAACTAGCAATTCTTCGTGTAGTATTAACGCGTGCATTATCAACATAAAATTTTGTTTGTATAAGTAGAAACCGAAGTCGTAATATCGTTTTTTTTACAAACGCTTTGAAGGGTATTTTAACTACCGTATTCATACGAACTAGTGGATTAACTTGCAATTGATGGAATTCTATTGGCCATATCTAATCCTTGTCTTTTTTAACGGTAAATAATTGTTGTCGGATATGTTTTGTTCCTCGTGTTCTAATCCCCGGAACATTTAGTATGACGCCCTATATAATAATTACGTAATGTATTCACGTGATCGTAAATGCGACGGCTGCTACCAGTAACTTGTAGATGGCTTTTTTGTCTTGATCGCTAATGAGTTGCAATGGATATGCTTCAACTATGCTACCATGGCAGCAAATCAATTATGTTTGACATGATCTCTTCTCATAGACACAGGCATCTTGCTCCACTACTACCTGTAAAGTGCCATGTATACTTTGATATCATAGAGCTGATTTTGTTTTGCATTCCAGTTTGACTTAATGACAGTAAGCGATATAAACGGTCCATTATAGCCTAACGCTTACCTCGGACTATCGGACGCCACACACATCGTTAGAACATATTTCGATATTATGTTGCCATTTACAAAACAACAGGAAATGGCGGATGATACATGTTTTACATTTCATATTTAGTTCTAGTTTTGTGCGCGTCCATACACTAGAAAGGGATGTCTGTTTGAAATCCCTACTGCAGTATGAGTTATTGCTTGTATCAAGGGATTAGTTCAAATCAGAAATACATTGGGAATATGTACCTCGATAATCCACAGGGTTTTATTTGAAACGGTCTGGATCAATAAACTCTGCAGGGATCCTTTATCGCAAAGAAGTTTCTGTCAATCACTGATTTAATCTACGACGAAAGAGATAAGGTTGTTATACAACATTTCCTTTCGTAATTAAATACGTATCAACAAACAGTTATGTAACCTTTCGTGAACGTTAAAAGTTGATAAAAAGCTTGTGTACACGATGCTTTCAAAATTGTAAAAAAATAAAGCATTAAAAATCAAAATAAATAGTCCTATAACTGAAATTATATTACGACGCTGAAATCACAAATCACATTCTGTAATCATGATCCTAGAAACTGTTCCTCTAGTCTTATAAACGTTTGCTCTTAGCTAGTAATTCGGGTAATTTTCACATGAAAAGATTATGTAATAAATATTATAGTCGACCTGTCGGTCATGCCGTTGTAATAAAGCTCCCTAGATAGTATTCAGGAGCCTACGAGATGGACTTAGTAAACTGATTGACGAGATGATGATGGACCGAACAGTTTACTATAACATCAATAGGGGACCCCATCATTGCTGTAGTGACCCCGGCGTACCCTATGTCCCATTTCCAAAAAAACGAATGTACTATTTCCAAAGTTGATCATGCCCCTTGGGTATAGTATCACCCTGTGCGAGAGAGGTGTAGTAGGTTCCGCCTCCAATTTTACAATAATATATTTAGATTAGGATTTTAAATATAATATGAGATGCATACTTTTATCCTGGACCTTACGCTTATGCAAACACTATTTATTCAGTAGGGAAAAGAAAAGATATTAGAAAACTTTTACATTTATGGCGCATACAATATATGCTATGCTATATAAACTTTGATAAGCGCATTTTCATCTAGTGAGCGGTTCTTGTGGGTCTTAAAATCTGATAATATTCAAAGCGTGTGTGGTCCTTTCAACTCGCAAAGGTTTACGACTAATGTGTTTTGCATCTAAATAGTACAAGCCTATTAAATGGTCATAAACCGTGATACATTTTGATAAGAACAAAACACGCTAAATATTCGTTACGGTTATTAGGCAAAAATATGAGATTACTGAGACTGCCATTTTAATTGACAGCTCGGTCTATGTACAGTACTGTACCGCATACATTGATAAATACGATACGAGCAGAGGAGAATTGTAGCTTATGTGAAGATAGGTAGTCAGTGCGACGGAAATGGGAGTACTGTACAAAAAAATGTAACTAAATGAAAATTAAAATTGATACCTTAAATGTCAGAATACAATTCTTCAAATCCATCATAAATCCTATTTATAAATTGTTACATGTTATGTGAAGCATTTACATTGTATGAATTCATATTTGTTTTTTTGGAGGCGATTTGGATCGGAAGGCCACGGATTAAATGAATGGGATGAATTTTAAAGTCATAGTAGTAAAATCCGAGCAAGTATTTACGGATTTATGCAGCAGAAAAACTAGTCAATTCCGACATATCTCGTCCGTATGCTGACAGTTGACCTCTTGACCCTAAATAGTCCACATTTCGAAGCCATTCGTAGTTGAACTCGTTTCTCGCCTTGGGTGGTCTTACGCAGATTGAAAGTCTTAGCGAATTTCATGTAAACAAACGTCAAGGTCTGTAAAAAAATGTTTGCTTTAGTTCGCACCGTCGTCACATGCGATTGTTTGAGATAGATAGTTGGATGCGATTGTATGAGCTAGATAGCTAGATAATGTTTTTCACTTAATATACCCTATTTATAGTAGTAGGTAATCAAATTTCGCTTTTTCTTTTACCGAAGAAAAATTCGTCGAGACACCCACGACGCATTTCGATACCAATTTGAAAATGAAATTCCTTGATATTTGCCAAAATTAACTGCGTGCACTCTTGAGTCGATTCGGTGACATTGACGATGAGGCGTTCTGTCCTCAATCAACAGTACATACGATATATGGAAGCGGTGTCGCGATTCTCATCAATCATGCTGTCACATTCCCGATGCCTTCATAGTAGCTCGTAAATAAATTACCAGATTTCTTAGAATCACTTCTCCCGAGCGAATATGTGCCAAATTCGTGCTTTCAGTCAACTTTGCTTGTTTACCAGCAAGTAACCATGCAGAAATTGCAAAACAATTGGCAAAAAATAAACAAGCAGACATATATGGATCTGTTAGTCTAAAAGAAATTCATAGTTCGGTTTGAAATACCGGTTTTGATTATGTTGCCGTGTAACTTGGTTTGAAATGGTGATAATAGAATTGAAAACTGTTGGCAAATCATTGACAAACCAAGATTTGTTACTATGAGCAGCGGACCATTCATCTGACAAGCTTGGAACTCGTATTTCTGGATTTCCCGGTTTTCTGAACCCAGGATAAATATATACTTTAAATAGACTATTAAAGAGAAAAGAGCGAAACTGTATTTATCAGATCCATATTAATACACTTAAAATATAGAATACCTCATATAAAGACGGGATGTAAAGGGTTGTGTACAGCATGGTCTGTTAAATAGTCTTAAATAGTCTGTTTAAATATAGCCGGTTTTCTGAAAGCCGAATAAATTGTCCGCTACTGTTATTACTGCCGAAAATAACAACAACACCAACAAGCGAGTTTACACTCAGAGCTACCGACCGGGGTTCAAACCGGTTGTTGCTTTCATGTTGGGGTTAATTTTAACCACCCACCCAGCAGACGGCGGCTTCTTTGCATTGTTTACCACTTGGCATTTTTAAGGAATATGAGATAGCTGTTTACAAATACTGTACATATCGTGATGTAAAATATAAAAACATTTCAGTGGAGGCTAACCTTCTAGGGCTGGGGAAATGCCACGTCGTGACTTAGGATATTTTTTTACAGGAAAGCGATACACTAACATTCGATACCCCGTTGAAACCAGGCCCAAAACGTGGAAACTAACCAAAAAAATAGAGAAATATCAGCAAATACAAATATAATTCTTATGGTCTGAAGTAAATCTCAGTCCATTACATACTTTAGCTTGAAGCAATACGATCACTATTGAACAGTTGTAGAATGGAGTTTTATTGATGAAGCTTTTGCTTTTGCTTGTATTTTCCTCTACAGTGTGCCCTCTAGTTTCCACAATGAATCTGACCTATGACCCCCACTGAATAATTCAGTCGTCTGCAATCAATTTCATTGTGAAGATAATTTCAATGAAATATTACAGATACAATAAGTTCCCTTTTATATTAGCTTTCTATTACCGGTAATGCGATACTGAAACTTATGAAATGAATGAGTACAAGAATAATTTTCAAGAAACCAATTACTTGTTCTTTCAGAACTATTTTTTATGAATATACAACGCGATATGATATGGCCAACACCTCCCACCCATCAAACACAGCGCTAGTCACTTATGTAAACAGTTATTGTAAGACTTGCATGGGATAGGCAAATCATATTGTTTGGATTACGGTAACAAATTGACGAAAACATTTACAATATCTCATATTTCATCTTCAGTGGCCCGCAACACTACTATTCGCACCGATCATGAACGTAATGTGAAACTTGCAATTTCGCAGACTTAACTGGCGCTTCAAAACAGACATCTTGACTGCGAGGCGTGTGTGGTTTTCCACGGTTCGCTTGAGATGTTTATTTTGAAAAACCGACCCAATTACCAATTCTACTTTAACTTTCACTTCGACAAGAGTTTTCTGAACGTTTAGTTTTGCAGGTGTTGTACACAGTGCCGTTTGGAACCAAGGGCCAAAATGCCAACGACCCCTCCCTCTAATTTCATTGCGATAGATATTTAATATTTTCGAACAATGCATTCAATTACTACTGTGATGTTTTCATTTAGAATGTTAGGTGATGAATATGTAATGGATATATTTTGCTAGTTACAGCAAAGGCCACTCCAGGCGGTCGACATGTTGTATTTACGAATGTACTTTTTTCGGTTGAACGGTCAATAGAGGTTTAAATTCCAACGTCATTCGGGTAAAATCTGTCGAGATAAAGATCCTAGTTTGCCTCTACAATGGCTATCTAACAGCACTATAGGATTTCATCGCAGATGTTATCGCTAGTGCGAGCCTAAATTTATGGAAATTGTAGAAATCGACTATAGCGTTACGTTACATTGTCTATAATAATGCAGTGTCGTATAACTCCGTCTTAACAATACAACCTTGGATCTTCCGTTTCTACTCTTGGTTTCTTATCTTCCTAATCGAGTTATTACGTCATAAGTACTGACGTCATATCGCGTGAGAAGACTTCAGTGCGTTGTCCGAGGGGTTTGTTTGGGCAAAATAGTCATTCCAGGTGGCCTGGGCTTGGGCAGGCGATGTGGGGCGTGCTTTGAAAACATTTCGAGTAATAAAGATAAAAGGCAGTTTTGACGCCATACGCACCCAGTTTTACAGAGTGCGATATTGTTGGAATTTCTTTTTACTTATCTGTGTTTTTCTTGTGAAGTGGAATTTCAGCTCCGATTACAAAGTTCTGTTTCTAAGGTTGTTAAAGTGTTCTTTCCTGGTTATATAATCATTCTAGCGCCTGTTCAGAATTCAACTTGACGTATTTACACGAGCTGACTCTGTATAATGTAATTTCAAATTTTGATTTTTTTTGATTGCATGTGGAAATGTGCAGAATGGGAATTGTATTGAAGGGCCCTTTGTGGTATAATGAAGGTGAACCTAAGCATGGGCGAAATATACATAATTTAATTGAGGAAAGTTTAGTGGTTTAATATATTTGTGTACTTTTCTCGTCCATCTGTGCCAAAATAAAAAAAGTTCCCACATTAAAAAGGTGTAATAGATTTTCTGTTATTCACTACATTAATTAATAAGTGATCCGTCTTAATTCGCGACGTACCACCACCAATGATACAGTACTAGCTGTAATTACAATCACACTACGCAACATGTTATTTTGTTCGGCTTTCTCTGTTATTTGATACTTTAATTCAAACTGATTAGGGGTCTATCCGAACTCGCACGAACGTTGTCCCCCAGAGTCGGAAGTAGGTGATATCTGCGAGAAAGTTGTCATTTACAACCGACCCTGACAAAAGCTCTTTGTTGAACACTTGAGACTATCTCAGTAAGATACTTGGCTAATCTTCACGTGATCGACATTGCACATCGAAACTGCCAGCAACGATATTTTGTGAGATAAAAATTGTTAAAATTAATGTGGGATTGTGTATATCATGACAAGCAGTAGTGACACTATCTGAAACCATATTTTTAGTGTTTGTCTTAAAAAGTTCATGGAAACGGATGTATTTCGCTATTTTTCTTCATCACTGCGTGTACATACCTTATCGCTGTCAGACGGGGGGGAATTTTTTCAACAGTTTTCCCCCAGCATATAAAGATATACTTCCACTATTGCAGAAATCAATATTTATACTCTCAATATTTATACTCTTATGTAAATTCATTGTAGTTAGGGATAGGACAGTGCTTATTGCGCTGCTGCCTGTTTTGTCGAACTATCTCCGTAGTTGTTTTGGGTTGGGGTTGGTATTGATGCGACACTGCAGGTTCTTGTTTATTATTCACATTCCTTTGCCTTGTATACCCGGGAATGCCAAGGAGCTTATTTACCCTTTGCCTTCCTCCTAAAGGTCACACGAACTCCAATCTCATTTGCCATTAATCAAACTCGAGATTTAGCATTTATAACCCACATTGTTTAATGTCTCCTTCGTGAAATTTATTGACTTTCGGCATTAAGCCATACGCGAGAACAATAGCAACGAACCACGAAATATTTCAAGTGCATTACACAATCCGTTTCGTATACTGTACAGTAAAGTTGACTGCTTACCAACATGATGTACGATGACAGTGAAACACTATCTGAAACTACTTTAAGACCAGGTCGTTGGAACGGAACCTTTTCGTTAAGCGAGGAGTGTTTATACTAATTTAATCAAAATGTTCCATTGAAAATATTTCCATGTGGTTTCAAGAGAATCCGTTACCCATTGTATACGAACGAAAACTTACTATGCGAGTAATAAAATACCTGTAATACCTCCTGGTTTTATGAATATTGGATAGGATAGACGATTGTTTTTTGTAAAGATATCGGAGCCTTGCTACGACCCTGCTGTAAATCTGCACCGCTATGTATAAATGGAGTATATCGAAACTAGAATACTATGCGATTTAGTGTTGCGTCACACCACTTAGCTCTGTATAGAATTGTTGTTTATCTATTTTGCTAATTCCGGTAATAGGCTTTTATCCTTTTAATCGCTTTACACCTAATTTGAATCGTGACGTCACGCATGCGACATAGGGACGTCGTCTATCAATCACTGAGAGCTGCAGTGTAGACCACCAACAGCGAAATTATCTTCTGCGAAAACAAAATTTTGCCGAATCAAGTTAATCTATCTTCTTCTTATTGTCCCAGATTGTTTACAGCAGATATTTCAAATATGACTCTACCCAAGTCTGACGTATGGTTTGTTATGTTATGCGTAAAGAGATTGCAACGTAATACAAAATTCTAAGATCTTCGTCTTTTTCAAATGTTAAAGTAATTTAAATGGTAAAGTCTTGGAACTTGATTCATTCGGGGCAAGGCATGTTAAATCACCTATTGCTAACTTTACGTAACTTTTACGGTACGGCTCCATTTTGGTTTGTCATCAGCTGTTCACACCGACTCACTTTGTTCAAAAAACTCTTTAAAGAAAGAAGTTGAAAAGCATATAGAAAAAACGTTGTATCTGTAGAAAAAGCATATAGAAAAAACTTCGTATTTTTAGTGAAGTATAGTTATAATGTTCTAAATATCGATCACTTTGTTTATGCGTCATCGGGAATGAACGACTCTAGCTTAAAACTTCTTTCCAAGTTAACGATGCAGTCGATGCATTTTGTACGAAAAAACAACCAGTACTTGTCTTCTTGTGTGGTCGTGGTCATCTTCTCTCGAACTAAAATATCTCTCCGTTGGCCAAAAACGCACTCCGACATCTCCATAATCAGATTTTGAATATTACGACGAAACATGTTTCTTGCTCAAGTACAATTCCGCCGTATAATTTGTCTGCTTATCCGGACATCTTAAATTCTTTTGCCTGCCTTAGATGATGTTTAGATGTCAAGATTACGCCCATTAAGTTTCGCATTGGCTTCGATAAATGAATAATCTTTGTAACGATCGCGAGGATGAGGGGTGGCGTTTGCCCTCGGGACTTTCTTATTATGTCGTTAGAAGACGTGAGGTTGTTATAAGGGGGTAAATTATATTGACCCTGGCCTTACATGGCGGTAATTGAAAACTAGCCCCATTGGGCTTCAAAAAACAGACCAACAGCTAGGAAGTTTTCGTAACTTGAAGTTTCTTAAAGCGTAATTTAGTTAAGGATATTGGAGAGTTTTTTGAACAGTCATTATCTTAGCCACTCCCTCCTGGGGAGAATGATTTTTCATCATTATTTCAAGGCAGATTGACGAACCGAACCAATTTCGCTTCAAATTGGATATCTCAATTCTGAACAATTTTTAGATTTCAGATATGAAAACCGAGATTAAATTGAATCAAATGAAACAATTACTTCAAATTTAAATCTCAGTAGATACTTAACTTTGCTAGGCTTGCAGTATAATTTCAACGAATAAGTCCATAATGATAGGATACTAGCAAATACGATACCCAGATCGTACCACTTCAAATATGGCGCTGAGCTGTGATTTACGAAGAAGAATCGACTCTGCCACATAAGACAACAACCCTTGCCCACCCATTGCCAAACAATTTTTTCTTGAGTAATTATTTGACTAAACAAAATCCGCAGGATATGGATAAATGAATTCGTTTTTTTAGCGTTTAAGTTTAAGCTCTTTATCAAATAGTAATCTGTAGATATCAATCTTTGAATTTGAATCAATTGAATTTTAAGATAGTTTCATTGCATGGTTGTTCGTGTTTTTAGACATCATCCACTTTTTAGTTTGCCAGTGTAGTTGATTTATCCTCGTTGTTAAGAAATACGGCTAGAAGAGTGGTCTGTTGTATAGTTAATAGTAGTTTATTCTGCCAGAACCGTGCTTTTTAATCCAAATGTGAATAACAGTCTTCTTTTATAACGTTTCACTCGTGCGTGAATTTAGAGTCCTACTTTTAAAACTCGCTATAATCCTGATTTATCACTAAAAGGTTTGCGATCCTAATTGACTATCTCAGGATGTCGATAAGTTTTCATTAAAATTCTTGAAATGGTCGCGAAATCATTACATTCCTGAATAGTTCTCGTGATCTCAACATGTATTTATAGCTTGGAGTTTTGAAATTGAGTTTGAATTGAAAACAAAATTTTAATCTTTCACTTTGATAACAAAATTGAAGAAATACCGAACGAATAGAAAATTAAAAATTTTAAAACTATTTTGAGGCATTTTATACTTTATACTGATGAAAACAAAACTTTCCAGAACACTGGTAACATAGTAATTTTGAATCTAGCTGGTTCCTATTTATTGGATATTCATAAACCACTCTGATGTGAAAAAAAAACAATTTACAGGCTTGGTGTAACGGCCTAATGACATTTCCCGTTGGTATCCAAAAATAATAATATGATAATGTTTTCTTACTTCCACCTTATTCAAACAATTCAAAGGATAGGCAGACTGAAATACAATGGGCAATCCTTGAGTGAAATTTGCACATTTTATATGAAATTTAACTTAACCCATATTTGTGTACTGCTTTGTAATAAGGGAATATTTACATCCGTCATTCGAAGGGATATATATATTCTCCATTTTTACTCTGCTATTTACGGTAGAGAACTAACCTCCTGCTCCATGCAAAGCTGCATTACCTACCAGAGGATACTACTTTATAATAGAGAATTGTTCGTCGCCATTTTTAAAAGTAACCCTCCCCTATTTGTCATCAGCTTGAAAAGTTTATTTTTGACTGTGACCAGTGAAGATAGTGATAATATATTACTGCCAAAAAAATGTGTGACAAAAAATAGGAAATAATAAATTAATATTTTATCACGGCCACAATTCCTCAGCGACTGTTATCTCTATACTTGAACATTTTCTCAATCCCGTCTATATTACCACATATATAGCCTCCAAGGTCTCGTTTCGAAAATAGCAGTAAACGGCAACACATCAAGTGCTGTGCTTTTGCAAAGATTCAACTTAGCCTAAACGCAAAGTTATCAAATAACTGCGTCCAAATTAGAACTGATAACATGAAAACCGCATTAGATCGTCTGATCAATGAAGAGTTACCGCCAGAATCGTCATTTTTCGATTTGAAATTCCCTGATTTAGGTAAAAAGTTTGCGTTTGAGTCGCTTTTGTATTTCCTTTCGTTTTTGATATAACGTTCACCGTCTTTAGTTGACACAGAACCACGGAGCTTCCATTTGTTTTCTGTTGATGTTTTTCGCTGTAGCGAATTTTCTTCGTCAAGAACGAAATCGGACGGAATGTCTTTCACTGCGCATAGTCGCGCTACGTTGCTTCGAATTTGTCGACAAGTCGGCCCCTCTTCGCTGTCGCAAACGCATGTATCATAGTTTCTTGTCGCTAAGCGAAGTTTTCGTACGCTTTCACGGCACGCTTTCGTACATGTAACGCCATTGATTACCTGTAATGTACAAGTGACAGATTGTATGGTTGTATTCTGATGGTTCATATTAGGATTGATATTTGAAGTTAATTTTCTCCATTATATATATTATATGTACGTAATAACATCTACTGTATCGTACCTGTGAACATCTGGATAAGAATAGCGTTTGCGCGCTTGCACATATCGGATCTTTTTCGCATCGGTGCCTAGTTTCGGTGCATCCGATAACACCTGAACTTGCACGAAATTTCCGAGGTCGACATGACTGGGCTGTTTTTTGATGCAGGATACACGTGTTCTCGTCCCACGCCTTCTCCCCATCTTCTATATCCATCCCTTTGCTATCCGCTTTCCGTCTTTCAACTTCTCCGTGAATTTCGGCAATTGGAAGTTTGTCGCTTGGTGCTAAATAGGCGAGAGGCAGAGTTTTTGCCCGGCAATCGCAATGGGCCAAGAGCGCCCCGTACGCCGTTCTGTTCAACATTATCAGAGCATCAACGCACTTTGATGAACACTTGTTACTTCTGCTCTTCATTGAAAAGTACTGCGAAGCTATCATTCTCAATCTTGCAGTGTTTAGTTTTTGTCCCATCCATTGAATCGACCGGTTTCTCTGGAAACGACTTCTATGTCTTAACGCTTCTTTTTTCATTCTTCTTTCCACGGCATAGACGTCCCTTCTGATTCCCTTTTTTCTGCTTGGACTAAGAACTAGCCCATGCTTTGAACGATGCCTCTTCTTCTGCCTGAATTGATCCACCTTTTTCCTAGGTTGTAATTTCACAATATCATCAAAGTCTTTTTCGTCTGTGCACGAGTGAATGAAATTGGTGTATTTCCAGTAGCAGTTGCTGTCAGCCATGCACAGTTTGTACGCATCGGAACAATGTAACCGCCAACCAACATCCTCGTGTTCGATCGGTACTAGGAGCGGATACAAATTCCTGATTACGACATCCCTCGTCCTAGTCGGCAAGTTGTTCCATATACCCCATAGCGAATCTCTCGTTATCTCGTAATTTTCGTCGAACTTTTCCAGACCCTGAACGCCTTCTTTTTGTGCATTTGAAATCCACATTCGAACCTCTTCGGACCATCCCGAATCATCTTCCGAATTCAGCGGTATATTTTCTCGCAAAATATCGAACATATCGCCGATCTTTTCGGCACGCTGATCAATGTCATCTTCGTAATTTGTACATACCGCTGTCATAGGCAGCAAAACGGAGTCGATAAAAAATGCAGTTATGAGTATTCTTGGAAACATGCTTGCCAGATTGTTACACATGTTTCTTGCAGAAGATCTTTTGAAAACTTTTTTACTCGGTTTCGTTTGGTCGTTTCGGTTACTTGTACATTTCTCAGTACATTTTACATAGGCGTCTGATAATAAATAAAATTAAACCATGAACAAAATATACAATGATATTTTATAATAAGAAGCGTGAATATAAATAGCTAAATAAGATTTAGTACCGGTTTAGGTGTATTCGTAAATGAAATGTAGTAATTCAAACTCTAGCGGGCCCTCAGCTTTCTCAAGCGCTTTAGATAACTACTTTCCCATCCCCAAACGAAAAGAGCTATTCTGCCTCTCTGCTTCAAATATGATATAATACCTTACAGGTTTTATATTAGTTTTCCTCGATAAGTTTACACTTCATCACAAAACTAGCAGTACACCTGAAAAAGGCAAAGTTTTTTCATAATTGATAAACCTATATACCGTTTTCTAATACCTATTCGTTCCCCGATTTTCAGTTATTATTCCGTTGGCTTAGTTGAACGACAATCACAACCCATCTTACCAGGACAAAACATCCGTTGTCCTCGCAATCATCTCATTATATAGCGAATGAATTTTTTTTTCGATGGAATCTTCTGTCCCGAATCGAAATGAAAAAAGGGCCCGAAAAAAGTAAAATTGAATCAAGGCCCGTGCACAATTCTTTCCCCATAAGCTGCCGTAGAGCATTTCAAAAATTCCGTACACTTTTCTATTATGAACGCTTGACACGGGAGTCAGATACTGTGAAAAGGATCTCTACGACAAGACGCATTATCCGTTAAAGAAAGAAATCTCTTCTATGACCGTGATAAGCCGGTGCTATTACGATAAAATGAAACCGTGCACCGAGCACATAATCTCAAGTTAATGCCAATCATTGCCACAGATCTAAAACTATGTTCCATACTTGGTAATGGATGTTGTATGATGCATTTGAGAATGTTTTACATTCCAAACCTACAACTGATAATCTGTAGTGTTATGCCACATTTTCATTCTTAAATCTGACAAAAGCAAGCCTCAATTACCCCCAACCTTACAACATACATGGTAGCAATATACATTCTTCACATTTGAGTGTTACACTACTTTTTTGTTGATTATTTTGGTGATTTATTTATTGTTATGTTAAACAACATAGTTATACAATGAGCCCATTCTTGATCATATATATATATATATATATATATTTATCAGTGCTTAGGTTAAAGAGGGAGAGAAGCAAAATATTCGTAACTTCGAAACCTCGTTAAGCAAATTCTCGTAAATCGAGAAGGTGGTCTAAATTTGCAGCGTTATGAAATAACATTATTCTGTAATGTGTTTACTGCAATTACTTCAAGCAAATTTTTTACTTTACGCGAATTTAAGGCAGGCAGTTGTATGTCAATAACGATTGACATTAACAAAATACCAAACAATTGTAGAACTATGTAATGTATGTCTATATGTTTTCCTATATTGACATAGTGTGATATCGAAGTGAACTCGGTTGCTAGATAGATGGTATAATGGAACTCACAAGATAGCATTACCAACAGTCACTAACGGAATTTTACTTCACGCTGTTTGAAAAAGTCCAACGACACGTATCGGTGGCGACTTGTTTAATTTTGATAGTAGTTTCATGACATTAATAATACTATTAGTTCGATCCCTCAAATTATAAATATTCCTTTAGTCTTTCAAGTTATGTACGACAACAAATTAATACATTTTTATTACTTTTATTGCGTCATTCCAGTAGCTTCTGGGCGGTCTGTAACCCGCAGTTGCCCGGGAAATCTTTTAAATCGGTCGATAGGCTAATGCAGCGATAAGCCGTGTTGGTGAAATGCCTAGAAATTTCTGCGGACCAGACCCAGCAATACATTTCGAGTATCTCCTTAGTCCTTACATAATAAACTACTTTCTTTTAACAATAAGCATAATCTACCAACACACATATAGTGACATTTGGAAATGCTCTACAATGACTTTCACTAGAAAGGAATTTCCATTTTTTTCTTTTTTTGTACTTAGTGTGCGATATCTTAAAGTATTGTACTTGTACTAAGTTTCCCAGGTTAGTGAGTAATGCTGTTCGGAAAGTCCCTAATAAACCGTATCTCTGTTAACCGGAAATGAAAAGTCGACAGTATATCAATAAGCAACTCTCACAGAAGCTTTAACTTCTTAATTCTACTAAAACTTGGAAGAGATGTATAGATGGGAGCTTTTCTGATGCTATTCTGTAGCAAAATCAAAAAAAAATCTTAAATCTGACCACAATCGAAGTTAAAAGTTTGAAGTTACAATTCATGAAATACCTTAAAGATTCCACAGAAGCTCTCTCGCTCTCCCCCTTTCTCTGCAACCCTGTCATTATCTGGTGCCCTATTCACCGATTACCTACTTACTATCTCTGTCACTAGCACATATTTTAGTATTCCATAAAATTACAAATAAGTGGAGAATTTCATGGGACAGAGCTGGCTGGGTAGTTTAGTTCCCCCTATTTACATCTAATTTAACTCGAGCTAAGAATGACACGAGACCGCAGCCGCAGCATATTTCGTTCGTGCGCCACCCGCGCTTTCGAAGTTTTTCTGCGGGTCGTCAGTGTGACCTGATTTTTTGCGCTCGAATGATTTTCAGAGTGGGAGTGCAATGCGAGGTTACGCAAAAGAAAATATTGCGATGACACTCTTCTGACGTGTGTGTTTGTTTTCGAGTCAATAAACCCAGCTTATGTCTCTGACCAATTAGTATTACTATTAGAACACTAGTGTACTGTATATCGTATGTTTACACTACACAGTACGCGCTAAAATATTCCCTACCGCAGTGAGCTAAGTAAGTATCGCGACCGTATAAACGTGAACAAATCCTATTTTTATCCCTGGATATGCTCACCATTTATCGATCAATCAATGCAAAAGTTCTCTTCCAATTTAAACGAATTTTGCAAAGGCGCCTGTAATTACGATCGATCGGAACAAAATGGCGGATGGAATTTGGGTCGGCAGTCACCAGTGGGTACGGCAGGCTGTAACGGAAAATTGCAAAAGTCTTTTTCTATTGTTCTCATTGTACATCTGTGGTATTATATGTACTTTATATATTTGTCGACTACCCTAAACCCTTATTCTGCACAGTAGGCGCCTACTAACATTCGATTTTTGATAATGATTTTTTATCAATCAAGAAAAGAATGTTATTGGGGAAAATCCTAGTAGACTAGACTGCATTTTGCGAAATTATATAGTAACTTTTCCAGAGATTTTCATAATGTTACTAAATCTCCAGAAAACTCTGTAAACTCTCGCTAAACTATGCAAAGAACCAGTAATATAACTGTTATGCAAATAGCTATATGTAGGAATAATCCCTGTGCTAGGCTCCTAGTACTAGTAGTTCTGCTTGTGTTGTAAATTAGCTAACCGTTTATAAACTGGTATACATATTATTACAGGTATTTTTTATTTATTCACCCTTTTAGGCATACTGATAGAAATGCACTTTCCATCGGGCAGTAGTTAATCTATCTGAAATGTAAGTTATAAATATCAGGTAATA
Source organism: Halocynthia roretzi (assembly GCA_013436055.1). NCBI lineage: Eukaryota > Metazoa > Chordata > Ascidiacea > Stolidobranchia > Pyuridae > Halocynthia > Halocynthia roretzi. Next base: position 60,435 of record QRAM01000397.1, read on the forward strand.
ATAAGTTGAAAATTTAAATTTGATCAAGCAAGAGTTTTGTTTGCCGTCGAACCTCAAAATCGATTGTTTTTGAGGAACTACGAGGCGTTTTCCTTACTTTCCGTTACCATTCATGAATATCTAATCTGGAATGCAAACCTCATTCATAATCCCTTTGTCAGTGAGATTTAGCGGCAAGTTTCTGTGGCTCAGTCGGTTAAGCGTTTAGGCACGAATTAAGGACCCTGAGGCGCGTGGGTTACAGTCTCACCACAAACATATATCACAAGCTCTGAAAGATATACAATTTATACTCTATAACACCATGTGGTATCCAGTACCTGCTGAAACCATACATACTCGCTTCTAGTAAACATACCCAGTTTCTTCTCACCTTGAATGAACTGCTCTCAGTTGCCTCATGCACGCTATTTGCTACCATATCGCCTCCTACTAGCGTTTTCTGATCTAAGTGCAGTGTACACACGATTGTGTTCTCAAAAGCGATTAGGTACCGAGGATTACAACCCTATCTTACACTGAACGCGCGCCTGGCGATTATAAATGACTTTTTCACCGAGACCACACACATTCAACGACCGACCACCACCCTGCCAGCTGTCTTGACGTATTTCTTCTGTCCAATCTCGCTTTTTGCGAACGGCGACTAAAGCTTTTTTCTTCGTTTCCAGCTCGCTGCTTCGCGGGATTAGCAGAAGATTCGACAACTATTTCTAGCCGATAGTTTTTTTCCAAGATATATACGCCTGTCCACCGGTGTGGTCAGCTTCTCTAAACGGCAATTATATGGCGCCCAGTATGACGCTGCGCCTATACGCTCGTTATTTACGCATGGATTGCTTCGCAACCGAGAACATCTGTATAATTCTCGGATTAACGGATTCGGCTTCAGTGTGACGTGAAATCTGAAGTAATCGTATTATTCAGGCCTCGCGATACGCTCGTAAGTGGTAATCGTCGATCGTAATTGCGAAATCGAAGTGAACTCGGAGCTCATACCGAGCATTTTATGACGTGTTAGAGCGTGAGGATGGTGACGCATGTATAATGCTATTAAAATTAAAAGTAAATAAAAACATCCATCCATCAAGATCCAAAATAATCGTTAGTGCTGTTAGTTTCTTCCGGCTATTAGTTGACAATGAAGTTATACAGTGTTTCGTTTATGTGAACAATTCGAGGAACTTAGACAGGAGGCTTGCTTATTGCTTTGAAATATCTACGGTATCGGGATGTGTTAAAAACTAACCTTAGGGCATTTTTGTTTTGAATATTATATACCTTATATTGGTAAAATGCGCATCGATAAAGCTTATGAAAACGAAAGCGGTGGGAATAGGTTATAGTAACTAGCAGAACGTTAAAGGGAGTTTTTAGTCTACCTTCATTTCCTCTATAAATTTTTTCTTATCTCGGAGATATAAACAATTTTTCAACTTTCTACAAGATGGAAATTAGGTTTAGAAATATAGAAATAATTTCATATCCCATCTATTTTCGTGACATTACTGCTCGTAGCACTGACCTGGCCCAATGCTTATACTCACTATTCAAGTTCTTGGTATGGTCTTATTATGGAGCACTTCAGCATCTGGCACAGGATATTAACTCATTGCTATCATGGAGCACATGTAGGTTACCTAAACTAACATAGGTCGTAACCCTGATTTTTTTAAAAGAGTCAACTCGACTTTCTCTTTTCCGTGAGAATAATTTGCAAAAGATGACAAGACACGACTCACGACTCACGAACATAAACAGTAAATATTTTATTTAATTCCCCTCCTGCCTTTGTATGCCATGCGTGCGTAAAATACCAAATCGCCATAATCTCTTTATTGAGAACTATCTTCATATGCTGGAACGATAAAGGAAGGACTATATAGGGACTTGTACTTCTATTTACAAAATGTTCATGCCACCATGTAAAACTATTTGTCTTGTGATATTTTACTACAGTATCGTAAGTTAAGGTTTAAGATGCCATAAAGTGATCTTTTACCTCCCAGCAAAAAAAAATTACATTATCAAAACCGATCGAATGTATTGTAGGTAGCTCTGCATTGGTTATGTTAACTGCATTTTCCTAGCTTATTACGTGCGGTCGCGGCCATGAACCCGAAATGAGTTTAAAATTTGCCGTTGGGCCAGCAGCAAAATCTTTACAATATTACGAAAGAACTTCAAAGAAATCTAGTATGCATGTAAACAGTGAAGTGTTCTTATCTACGATACATTACCAAATGTGCATATCTTTGGTGTGTGACTTTTTGAAGTTAGCGACACGTTGGCTTTTAAATGTATTTTGCGGTTGAATTGATGACAGATTAGGTTGTTTAATGAGTGATGACGATACCGACCAACCTGGTCGGAAATTGTGGGTGTTTGTAGAAGGTTTGAAGTATAAGTAGAACCTAGAAATCGAATACTCTACTCCAGACTACACAGCATGAACAGCATTTTAATGTTCAATATTGGTTCTTGTTTATGAATGACAGTGGTGATAAACATCTAATGCAAAGCAAAATACTGTTCATCGTCATTCATAATTTCCCTCTATTCCTCGTTGATAAATAGTATTCACTGCACACAGCTGGAATTTTCAATGTAGATCATTCGAGATTATTTATTTAAAAGTCGGGCGACGCAGGGAAGGTTCCTAAATAACCAGAAAGCGAATAGTGAAAGTGTGCTCAGCTTTGTAGGAGGGAATTTTTTATGTCAATATACTTTTAAACGTAATTTTAATTGTCGTCTTACCCCTGGGTGGGAGACCAATCCGAAGACAATCGATTGATTCTTCAAATACTGGCGGATCTGTATTTCGAATTAGTCAATTATTAAGTTCAAAAACTCTCTGTGAGCAGTCGCTTGCATTCAATTTCCCTTCATCTCGGTTTAAGTAAAGAACAAAGTCAAATATTGATGTTTGGTAGACGGTCTGGAAGTGTTAGACATTCCTCAAATTACTCTGAATAATGATAAGCATTGTGATCTTGTGATAAAGTGTCGTTTGATGGTGGTTGTGTGTGCAAATAAGCATCACAGCTGTAAACTAAAGGATATTGTGCTATAACTAACACATCAGCTACCAATCCACGCACTTTGCACAGGTTACGAGAGTTCGTTACACATCATGACTTTGGATCTGAAATAGATGAATACAAAGGTTCACAACCGGGCCGGGCATGGACCTTTTAGACTCAAGAGCCTAGTTCTCAAACCATGGAAACAATTTAATTGATATTTCTGTTAAAAAAAAGAAGATTAAATTCACGAGACAACAAATATATCTCCAGATGAAACAGAATCCTATCTGTCATCCTATGGGGGGGGGGGGCATGCATTTGTAATTGTATTTCGTGGCTGCGGGACACGACTGAAAAGTATTGAAAAATGCAAATATTATTCTTGTTGATGTACGTCATATGTTTCTATGGTATTTGAGATTGTTACATCATACACTGTTAAAAACATAAGAGATGTCTCACACTTACACATCCAAGTTTTACTCAATTTGGCTGGTTGTCGACAGTTCCTAATGGCCTTGGCAGACAAACGCGTTCGGTTCGGTAACACTGACAGCGACTGTAGTAGTCTTCGTGTTCCTCTAAAAGAATCCGCTAGTAAAGAGGACCTGAGAGCCGATCTTTCTTCTTCGAGTCAGCTCCTGGAAAGTGACACTCACGTAGCAGAAGCGAAATGCCCTGCTCTACCAAAAGACGTCCAACTCTCTGAAGAAAGTGACGAAGAGGAAGAAGAGATACAAAAGCCTAAAAAGGTTTTGAAAACAAAGAAAGAGCTCGGGATCCTACCAGCGAGATTTGAGGACGCGAGTAAATTCCAGGGATATGGCATAAAAATCGACGCTCTTTATCGCACGACTGGTTCTGACTACGGAAGCAGGCCGCCCACGGAACTGACGATGCCGACCAGATACTACGGATTTACCACAAAATTCACAACGCACCTAAGCGTTTGCGGAATGTACCGAAACCATTCTGTCAACTCGAAATTGGATAAATAGCTCCATCTCGCGGAAAATATTTTATGCGTTTTTGCATTCCGGATTAGGCGTCTTCAAAATAAATTTCTCTACGCATGTGGGTGATTTTATACATCAACCGAATTATCTCAACGTTGCGGTGTTTATCAATCTCAACCTGACTATCGTATACCGAGATTACGAAATGTCACCACGTTTCATTGTCGAAACGCATTGCACCTTACAGAGATAAACAACACAAGTACATATATAGCCTCACTTTTATTGATAACATATGCAAAATGCATGCCACTTATTAGAAAACTAAATGGCGTAATACGAAGCCTGCAGTATAAGACGGTGGCAATCTTAATAATCAGTGTCCCTGTTGCTCTCGTATAAAATCCCGCACTATTTTTGAAGCTTCTTTGCTTATTTCTGGACAGTAGTGCCTTCGCAAAGCGTGAATCTCCCAAATGCAAGCTGATGAAGCGCCACAATGTTCAGGATCTGGTAACTCAGGCAGATACACTCCTATTAGCAAAAGTATAAAATAATTTATTCAATATACTTGGGATTTACTCAAAATTCTTAGACATCATAGCAGAGAGGTAATAAACCTTTAGTCTGTGATTCAATATCAAACAACGCGTTGGTCTTGCTGTTGCATTTAAGCAGATTCACAACAGAATCCAATATAACTTGTGTACTGCTCGACGGGTACATATGTAATGCCAGCGTAGCTAAACGCTTTATGAATGCTAATAGTCGACTTAAAGTGATCTGTAATATGGAAATAGTTGTAAGTTGGAAGAAAGATTTTCTCGCATAAAATGTACTCTGAACGAAAATTCATCAAAATATGAAATTTATAACACCTGTTTACGTCGTTGATTGAGCATTATATTTAAACATTCCACCATTAGTGTCAGGTCGGATGCTATATCACATTTGTTTTTTTCTCTTGTTTTTTGCTGCTCCAACGTATCCAGCAAATCGAACAGGGAATTGTATAAATGTTTGTAGAACTCTGCCGGATCTATATTGAGTGCTTCTCCCTGTCCTGATAATACCTGAGAGGCAAGAAACTCATAGCTCATAAAATCTTAGTTGTAAAAACATTTTTAAATCTTGGGTTTGTTTTCAGACCTTGAAAGCAGTAGCTATGCAGCACAGGCTCTGTCTTTGGTTCAGCTCCCCGGACGAGATTAGGTTTTGCAGTACTTGTATCAAATCGCTGAAGAAGTCAATGTTTATGAGGTGAGCGAATTGGGATAATCCTTCCATTACTGAATTGACAAGTTTCTCGGGCCTTCCTTGATCTTAAACACAAATTAATTTATTACCAGTTTAAATTTTGTGACTGATTTTGCAGGTAGGAGCTGGTGGAATTGATTTTAATAGTAACCCTGACCACCTTACTTTAGTTTCATACATAATTATAATGAGAACTTACCCTTCTTTTGCTTCAAAATTCTGAAGTAAACCAAAAAAACTTGTTGAATGATTTCCGTATGATATTTCAATACGGTTTCCCGTTTTTCCATCGCCTCTGTAGCTTTAAGTTCGCTCTCAAGTTTTTCTTGTCTTTTACGATACTTGAGTTGCCCCCTTGACAATTTTTTCTTCTCCTGTGCCATTTTTTTCTTCTCTCCTATACTCGGTTTGGATTTACCAGAGATTGACATCGCATCAAAGTCGACGTGGTTTATCGGGAGCGAGAGTAAAGTGTCCAGAACTTCAGGGCGAATTTCTTTCCTAGAACCGCTCGTATCTTTGATCAGTTTGCATAAAACCTTTTGGAAAGTATTTGTCAAACAGTATCAAGTCTCTATAATACAAAGGATATCATGATACAATATTTCTTTAAAAAGCTTGAACATAAATAAATACCGTAATAGTTGATAGAGTTGATTCTCCAGATTTGTCACTTCGAAACAAGCTAATAACCGCGTTGCAACATAATTCAGATATTGTTTTGTCCTTATCGTTCGTAAGTGGTACAAGCACTACAGCGATATTGTTATGGAAGTTGAAATGTGGCAACTTCTCATAGAGTTCACAAAGCGATCTTACAGCGAGCATTATAACTTCATGATCATCTTTTTTACCGGAAATTGATGACTTTGCTGTAGAAACAATACGACAATATGAAATGTTTCATGGATATAGGATAAGATATAGCTAATTTGTCGCTTACCACGTTTATCCTTTCTTTTAATGATTTTTTCAAGATCTTGAAGATAAATTTGATAATAGTGCAGTAGGCTTTCTTCAAACTCGATCAAAGATTTAACTTTTTTACTTAGCTTCACGTCTTTCTCCTCTTCTGTACGAGCTCTTATCCTGTATCCTAAAATCGGACCCGTCATGATGCAACTGAAATATCTATAACATTTGTGACTTAATATTTACCTGGAATTATATCGAGGAATACACAATTTAGCGAAGCGATCACTAATTTTCTGATGACTGCACAAATTTCTGGTGGATCTTTGGTCCATATCATCTGTTGCATTGTCTTGAGACTGCGAAATTGTTTCTAAATAATTGATATAATATAGGATGTTAGAAATGAGTGTATGCGTACCATATTACATTCTATAATTGTCGATAAACTACTTTCAATTGTCGTTACCTCTGGATCATTAACAATGTCGGAGCATATCTTGGCAATTTTATTCTTACTATCTTGAAGTGACATTTTAGCCTGCGTTAGAGGATCTAATGTCACTTGTTTCTCTGCTGTTATCATCTCATTTTCTGGAACAGATGATATTTGGTTTTCTTCAACAGCTTTCTCCTGAACATCATCGTCTGTAAACTGCTTAACCAATACTCCCGACTTCTCCTTTATAGGCAACAAGGGACGCAACTTTTTTGTGGCTATCACTTCCTCATCTGGAGTGAATGTTCTACGGACTTTTTTTTCATATTTAGCCTCGTTGTGCCAGCTCCTCTTTCGTGACTGCATTCGATGTTTAGCGTGTGATTTTATTACCATTTTAATATTTGTTTTTTGTGGATCTAAAAAGTACAAACATCGAGTAATTCGTACGGCAACGATGTCGAAAGACGTATAGTTCTTGGAGTTACATGATGATCTGGGCAATGAATAATCCAGAATAAATACTAAATGAAATCTTGAAAACAAATCACCAAAACTATAGCGCCATAAATTTTACTTACAAAAACTGGGTCAATAATCATAAATAAGGTAATATGGATTTAAAACATGAGAATTTTAGTTGAGACCCTGACTTTATTTTATAACCTTTGACCTCTTTTCAATCTCTGGTATTAAATTTGGCATTATCACATAAATCTTGTGCCTCCAACACTCGGTTTTAACCATGTCATGAACATTGATGAAATCCTAGTCAGATCTTCAATCTGTAATTTATCAATGACCAGTTTTGTTCAGTAAACTTTATTTTTGATTATTTTCACATTATTAGAACTCTGGGTTATCCCATTTAACGACTGAACATGTGAAAACCATCTGGACAAGTTCATGTATGTCGTAGTCATTTGTTGAGGTGTTATCTTAGACATGAAATCGTGCAAGGCATAATACAACAATATGTCAATCACAGTCAATGCATTTCCAGCAACGTAAGTCGAACGCTCGATGTTACATTCGAGCTTCTTAGCCAATTCGTTTATCGTGCTTTTGTTCAGTACACGAGTTTCCAGCCATTGCCAAACAACTGCTCGTGTTTCGGCATCTCCTCCCAATAACGACGGGTCGTATTCGGCAGTTAATCGCGTTGCCGTGGCAGCATAACCGTCATTCGTGTCCGACGAGCTAGTTTTTATGACGGACTTCTTGTTTGAGTTCAAATACGATTTCAAATTCGTTAATTCTTGTGATAAAGTCATTCTAAACAGATGCTTTTTTCAAAACAAGAATCCAAATCCTCGGACACGAATATGGATAGAACGTGGCTTACGTATAAATATAGGAACGTTACCGGGTTCAAATATAATCTCACGTTTTGTTTGGTTTGTTGTAAATTCGTGGATATGATTCAATTGAAATTTGTAAAGAAATAACTGGGGTTGTATTTCTGAACTCTGGACTGAAGATGAACGAATCAAAGGTTACAAATATGATGAAATTAAAAAAGGAATAATTATGTACTCTACACTCCTCGCTCTTTTAATTAATCTCGGTAAGTTCGGATCACCTCGGAGTAACTTTGTCGTTAGAACGATAGAATTGAGAGGAAGAGAATGTTAATCTACGATACATTGTACACATGGCAATTTCAAGGCACCCGCCGTTCGTTAATCTTTGTAAATAGACTAAATAGATTCCTCATTGATTATCCTCGGGTTTTACAGTCATCTCACCATCAGTACTGCTCTCCTCCATTTTTTCTTCACCCGAATGGTATGCTGATAAGTAAGAATATGGTGCTCCACGGAAATCTAATTAACCGGATAGTAACATTAATAGCTTAGTAATCAAGTATTAGCAGTTGATTTGTGTCCCCAGAATTCTCATTCTCATTCTTCCTTCTCTCTCAAGTTTCTAATTGCTAGCGTGAATTTTGTTCAGACCTTAGCAAAATCTCGTAGTTAAATTTATTGACGTGGAGTCAGACAGAACATGAAGCATAGCTTTTGGTACACGTAAGAAACAATATAATGAATATAAATACTGTAATTTACCTACATGTGTATCCTTTTGTAGATATTCAAATATACATTGCATTAGTCTATAGCTTAACGTAGATGAGTTCGAACAGTGAACGTCAAACGTCATTATTAGCGCGAGGACGAACAGGATATGCAGCGTAATATTCAACTACGCCAAGGAAAAGCTGATTTCTTGAATACAAGGTAAATGTATTTACTTAGTTACGTTATTACAATACAAAAAGTATTTGTGAATGTATGCTTTACTAGGTCTGTAAACGCAGGAGAAAACTTTTACATATGTATTACCTGTGGTTATTACAATTATCCAATTTATTAGAATATATATGTACTTATGTGGACGGGCCGCTAAATATGGCAGCAATATTTAAGTAAGTTTGTAATATCATTGTAATATATTGAGTACATTATGTTCAAGGTTCCTGAATGTCTATAAAAATTGGCAAATCCTCTGATTTGAGGAGGTCTGGGAAATTTTAGTTAACCTAAATGAAAGGTAACTTGCTTATAGTTCGACTATACTGTGGTTACTGAATTAAGGAGATGTGTACGTAGGCCATTGCCGATGTAAAGGATATTTTTTCCTGTGTTGTCTGTCCCGTCGTTCGTTATACGCGAATCATTGCGGCTTGTCATAAGGCCCATTCTACTGTTCCTCACGAACTCGACGATTTTGCGATTTTCACTACAGTATTAATATAGTATTACTGTACTAACATACAGTTTCTTCATCACCTGCTTCAGTCTATATGTCGTGTCTGAGATTCCATTTGCATTACGCTTTCGTAGGATGGAGGGGGTGGTTCTAGTGCGTTATTTTCAAGATTATGTGATGAAGTCGACATATATGGAAGTATTGATGATGATAAATGGTGATTTGTTGACGAGGATTGGTTTGATGGTGCCGTACTGTAATAATTTTGAGTATAATTTACAGTCTGGTCGTTTGTTTGTATATTTATTGCTGAAGTTACAACACTTGCATATGGAGGTACTTCGCCCAACGTGTTCAGTTGATTTTCTGGCGTTTGTGTTATGGTATTTACTACGCTTGTGTAGGAAGGTACTACGTCCGCCGCCGCTTGTTCTCTGCGAGCAACTTTCGCTGGTTGATTTTTTCCGCATTGGGCACACAATATTGACAAAAACCCAATTACAAGACATACAATTCCCGCCACAGTGAGTCCAATAACGTCATTAGTTACTCCAACTGCTGTCATCGGCGCTCCAGCAACTAAAATATAACAGCACCAACGCTGCGTTGAGTCTGTAACAAAACTTATGTCATCTTCAATCTGTCTACAAGTTAATTAGTGTAAATAAATCAGCGTTAGCATGCATACTCACTCTTCGAATTCTGTCCTTGAGCAGGCATGGTTTGACGAATATGAAATAATGGGGAACTTAGTGATAAATCTTGAACCTGTGAAACAGTACATTCTAATGCAGTGCTGTATTTAAAGAAATAAAGGCCAAAGGCTATTTCACTTGTGAGGCCACCTACCTTCCCTTCCGAAACCTAGATTGAAATTCCTCTTGCGTAAGGAAATACTTTATATTCTACACATATTCCGGCAATACGTCATAGTTGGTTTCTTATTTGTAACTTGTATTTTTCTGATGCTGTAGCCTCATAAAATAGGGAATTTCACTTCTCAGCTTGAATTCCATACTGCTTACACATATTCGTAAACGTTACTATTTTATAATAGCTGCCTTACTCGATTTCATCAATTTATGTATGCTATTCGGAGAGTGGTCTTGTTGGATTTATTTAATCATTGGAATTAATCATATCTAAGATGTGATCAATTTCCTTCTAATGATACCGATATATGACTATGTCCCATTTGCCTCTCATTTAACGCTGTAAAGTTCAGTTCACATATTGGCAGATGTTTTAGTCATCTGTATATATATATTGACAAAACTATGATATCTGATCCTGCGACAGTCAAGTCAATGATTTTAAGACTTGCACGAACCTCAACTATACCATATGATTATTCCTCCCACTGGTTCATGAATCAGCAATCCATCTCAGAAATACATTTTGAGGAAATTAATCGTTCACTTCTATTCAGTTTTACAACGTCGGTACGTACAAAAGGTTGCACACTTCCTGTTCTATGCAATATAATTTTGCATAATAATAGTGATGTCATCAACTCACTGTAGAATAAATAGTGTACTGGATCAACTGTTCAACCGGATTGCTCAATATCCCACGCAACGATTGCAACGTTATCCATACTGCATGTATAGATGCCGTATAATATACTACAACATCATCTCCGTTGGCTACAGGTTGGATTTGAATAGATACACTGCCTCAGTGTACTTTCTATCGAACTTAACCTTACAGTTGAAAATGAAAATTAATCGAATAAAAAGACACTTGATATTTTCTGAAAACAATATATGTATATATTAGTATGACAAAATAAAAGGTGGTAATCATCAAAATTTAATTTGTATGATATAGCAAATGGAAGATGCATGGAAGGAGTGCATAATTTACAATATAACAACATCGTGACACAAACGCAAATACTGTAAAGCTTTTAAACCAAAAAATCAGATTTTGACACCATGGACGATACAGTAGAGATTTTATTTTTTGTCCACGAAGTCCATGTATATAAGAGAGCCAAAGCCATAATACATCATAGAACTGAGTGAGCGATCATTTCCTTAGTAAAAAACAAGAACACCAAAAAAAAGTCCTTCATGACTGCTGTGTATTACCGTAGACATCAACTATACCCTCTAGAAGGGGTCCTTTCTGTACTGCTAAACAACTAGGCCTCATCGTTTTAGATGCAATAACTACGTAGTCTGCCAGTCTTATAGTGTATAGGAACATCACGGTGGAAAATACTATCTTTATATTTATCCAGATTTACACGTTTTTTTTTCTTCACTGTACTGGTATTATTTACTATAGTTTTTCCTTGGTAACACTTTCATAAGATGGAGGAGGAGGGGCTACTGACGTCGAAAACGTGTACGCTGGTGCAGGGTCGTTGTTTACGGGCGGATAAGGGGGTTGAGGAGACGATGGGTATGGCGGTTCTGATGGTGTGCCTGGGTAGGGGGATGGGGCAACTGGATAAGGCGGGTTGGTGTTATTCTGGTAAGGATGCGTATACAAATTGGGTGGTACACCGACTTGGTTCCCGAACGACGCACTTGTGTAAACTGGTACTTGGTTCTGTGCTACTCCTTGTCCAGGCGCGAGGCCATATCCACCATAGCTCGTAGGAGTTTGTCCGGCAACCGTTGTTGTTAATGCTGGTACAGGTCTTGGTACTGAATTGATTGTTCTATCATAGCTCTTCGCCCTACAGAGAGCCACGAATAGAAATATCGCTCCGATGATAACATTTACAGCTCCACCGATAATGAGTCCGAAAATATTTTGAATAATGCCGTTAACGAGCAGTATCACGCCAATGAACAAAAGGAAAACCGCCACAATGCCGTTATACATTGCTTTTTTTCTAGCCAGGTTGCGACCTTAAATATAAAAGTTTTATCAGTCGAGAACTGATTGTTTAGTCAGTAAAGCCGAGTAATTCGACTCGAATTAACTGATTGAAGTAATAATCGAGGCATCATATCACGAACAGAGGAATGTTTATAACTGAATAGGCAATATAGGTTCATGTAATATAGTTTTTCTATAAATAAATAATGATGAAACTAGGAAGGGAGAGAAAGTAATAAAAAACAGAGGATGTGTCTTTGAATCCTAATTTTTAGTCGCGAATTCCATCCGTTGTATCGGAAATATTTCGTAATGCGCAATATTATCGCCAGAGCGGGATTAAAATTCTGTAGGCCCATGCGTCTAGATACTGTAATATTGCAAAAAGTAATATTAAAAAAAAACGTCATTCATTATTTAATGTCCGCATGATGTCATGTATACAAAACGGTGTTTTGTTGTAGTATGTTTACTACGAATATATATGTATTGATAACAACCTAACTAGAAAATTCAGAGCACTCATGCATAGACTCAGAATTAACTAATGTAATAATTGTATTACATAATCTGACGAATTCAGCACATAAACCACATGCATTATTCGTTACCGATTATAGAGCTTACTTTGAGAAATTATTATAGCTGCGCCAGTTGTCCTCCTTACGCCATTTGTTGTCGTTACGTGCACGTGTCTTGGATGATGCACGCGAGTGTGATGATGGTGGTGTTGGCGATGATGGTGACGCCGTCTATTACGTCCGGCGCGGGCGCGACCGCCTCTTCTCCCTCTCATAGTAGTAAATTACTGTATATGTGATGATTATAAATGTAGGTATATATCGTATCTAGTTTACTGAATTGAAACGATAAATGTATACTTATATATATGTACAAAATCGAACAGTTCTCTAAGTCTCAACTGATAGTAAGTTTGAACTCTTGCGAAATGCTCGATTTAACTAACTGAAGAACGCCCCTTGACTGTTTGACCCTTTGCCTTACTCAATAGGTGAACAGCAGAATACAAGTAAAAAGTTTCCCGTAAATCTCCGGGCCTCGTACGTTTCGTCGGATTTCAATTACTTCTAAATATATTAAGAGATTGAATATCTCGTGTTGTGATCATAGTACCCGAGTAGTTCTAATACTATCCTCTTTTGTTGAATTATGTAGTGGAATATAAAACTAGAGCCACACTTCATTCTGGTAAAGTGATATATTGAATTCGATAGAGCCAGCGCCTTAACAAATCAAATTCTTCACTCATTGCTATTGCAGTATACAGGATTGAATTACCTCCGACTGGCATCCAATATGTACTGGATGTAATATTTCTATTACTTCTGTGGTTTCGCTGACGCAGTCCAACTGATTTCACACTAGCTTACACCTATTATCATCACTACATGATTTGTGATACAGTAAACCCGAGGCAATACTAACGGTAATAATAATAACTGATAACCAGCTCAATTTGTTTCATCGCAGTAACCTGAGTAAGTGAGTAAAATTACTGTACTGTCTGTTCACTGTACAGTTTCCTCGTTGATGATGAGTAGGTTTTTAGCAGCGTGACGTATTTCCTAGAAGTAGCAATATGAGTAAGATAGCTTTCTTTAGTATTAGTGCATTTTGATCAGATGCAAAAGTACGTAATAAAGCCTCAACCTAATGCAACTAAATCAGTTTGCTTACTGCGAGAAGCGTCCGCTATAGACAATTAGAGGAGAACAGATTTTACTACGGCTGAATGGGTTTCTATGGTATCGTTCTAGTTTCAACAAATACTACAATCCCATGACTTTGAGGAGAATAGGTACGGTGGTTGTTTTTATCTTCACGCTGCTTCGAATCGATGTTCCTGCGCTATCTGACTCACTATTAATGAGACATCTTGAATGTATTACAGTCGTCCCTCGCTATATCGCGGTGGGGGGGGGGCGGATTCACTACATCGCGGATTTTATATTATATTGTATTGTATGCTTTTAAATGTAATATAGTATGTATTTATTTAAATGTAGTATTGTATGTATTTATTTAAATGTAATATTGTATGTATTTTATTTCAT